>JABUQX010045549.1:0-15000 GCA_015478945.1 Trachelipus rathkii | reverse complement strand
AGTCTTTGTAAAAAACTTCTATTTATTTTTAATTATTTCTTGATAACTTTTATTTTTTTTAACACAAACTTTATAATTTTAAATGTTTCTTGAAAATATTTGTGGTTATTAAAATTTATTTATCTTTACTGTTATCGTAAAATAATTACATCTACATACACTAACATAGTAATAACATAAATCCCATTAAATCAAACCATCATTACCCATCTCCCCCACCCATCTTTGACTATCTAGACTATTGATCTAACGATCTATTAACCTCTTGATCTATAGGATAACCGTAACATAACAAAGTTTATCCTCAATAAAGCTAAAACTATGAACATAACATTACTTACAACAACACAACAGCCGCATAAATAAACCGCCAGCATTAACATCCTAAACCACAAAGATTCACATAGTGTAGGGTAAAACAATTTTCATTTTTTATAACATATAAATTTCAATGAAAATAAACATAAATAAATACATAAAAACATACGTTTTATTTAAATATATTAATCCAAACAAAAACATAGCATTCTGTATAAATTGAGCAAGTTCTGGTATACTTCCCAATATTTCAACTCCCATTTGAAATGATGTAAGTTAAAAATACCCACCTGCAGCACTAAACCATTGTTTCAGCATATTTGTCAACACCCTCATTCGCTCAGCCAGAAGAAGTAACGTTATCCATGCTGTCACTTTAATATGCATTATACGAAAACCATCATGTTTCAGTTGTAATTATCGTAGATACACCATGAGCCAAGAATAAAGACTCGAGTTATGTTCGAACCATCTTTAAATAAACGTTTAATTCGTTTTTCATCACGTTTTGAAATTTTCAAGATTTAACAGTGAAACTATGCATGTACGATACTAATGTGACAAACATCGTGGGTTTCCAATAGTTGCGACATCAAATCCGTTAACATCATCAGATGCGTTATTGAAAACAACATCACATTATAGTTCCCTCTCGCTCTGTCACCTCTGATAGATATTTCACAGCTCTTACAATTGCCTCAGATGACTCATCCTTAGCCTTATCACCCAAAGCTTCACAGTATCGATAATTCTTGAGAATTCTTCAACCGAAACCAATAAAAGTCTCTTACTTGCACCTCCGAATGGAATGCAGGTAATGGATCGCTTTCCATTCGTTTTACGAACAAAAATATAAATACACATGTTGTGTTATTACCGAAGTCCTCCTAAAGATTCACTAAACAGCTCAGGAGCAGACATGAGAGTCATCATACAAGCCACAGCGAAAAATGTCTTACGGACGAAATTCGTATGTATACAAACCATAATGTAACAACTTTCTTTCTTTCAACCAATCAGAAGAAAGTGAAACAAGATAGACACAACGAAACCATATCGGTTTCAAAATAATTCCAGAGAGGCTTTATACCCTTAATCATTTCTTTGTCGTGTTTTAATTTCATGTTTCAGATCTTTACATTTATTCTATTTTCTTTCTATTTGTATTTTCAAACCCAGGTCTAACAAGCAATTCGTTTCACTTTTGTATGTATTCCTGTTCATTAGAGATTCAGATACAAGTCGAGTTCATACTCGAGTTCTACGGCAATTCGTTTCACGGCGTATTTGTATTCCTGTTCATTAGAAGTTACAGAATACAAGTTGAAAATTGTTCAAACTCCTCCCACTTTTCGAAACATTACGCAATAATATCATCATACTTACTAAGGTATGATGTTATAGAAACGCTAACATAAAAATAGCAAACGTTTATCCATACACAACACAAAAATAGAGATTCTATGAATAAAAATCAAGTAAACAACGTGGTAACAATAGTTCACATGTATTATAAGCTTAACATAACATCATCAGTCTAAGAATATAATGTAACAACAACAAATCTAACACACCTTTAACACGAATATCGTTAAAAAACAACTTAGTCCCACACTTAACAATCTAGTAAATAACTAACATAGCATACAAAAACTAACCTATTCACACTTTTCAAGCATATCTCTAAACATATCAATGTGAATTTAATTAACATGGTAATATATTAACAAAAATTACATAACCTTGTTTAATTATCATACGGATCACGAAATTATACTCTAACGGAATAAGTTTTTACATTATATAAAGCACATAGCATCACTGAACTATGAATATAAGGGCACAACGACAAACCTAATACAACTTACACACAATAAAAAAACTGTTAATCGATTACAAAAGTTCCAGACTTAAACACCAGTAATAACTAAATCGCAATGCAAAACGTAACCTATTATACTTTTTTCAAGCATATCTCTAATAATAACTATATTTACATTAACAAAGTAATATTAACAAAAATTTTATCATATCCTTGTCCGATTATCATGCAGACCAACGATATATGCTAACGTAAACAAAGTTTTTACATTTATCATAGTAATATTTAACAAAAAATTTATCACAACCTACTTAATATCATAATCCCAAACAAAAATGCAAACATAAACAAATTTTACCCAAACATAACATAAAAATAAACAAGTTTTATCCAAAATAACATAAAAATAATAGTTCTTTGAATAAATATCATAGTAAAGTGTAATAACATTACATTTCTTAAAACAGTAAATCAGTAAAATCAAACCACCCGGCCCCTCCCGCCCCTCCCTACCCACCCGTCCATACCTTATGATCTATTATCTCATTGAATGTCAGATCACATATCGAGCTATTCATTTCGATAAACATAGTACAAAAATAATCCTTATATACTAACCAACGACTATTTGCTAACGTAACATGTTTTCACATTAATAAACTAACATAGCATTACAGAACTAGAATATAATATAACAAAACCTTAACACACATACGGCCCGATAAACTACTAAACATTAACAAAGTTCCATACTTACAACATAAAAGTACCCTAGCACACATCGTACAAACGTAACTTTTCACACTTTTTCAAGCATCAACCACCTTCACTTTAGGAAGAATATTAAAAATCTTTGTAATATTTAATCCAAAAATCTTAGCATAAACCCAGTCCTCATTGTAATCATACGACAAAACAATATAAGGCCTATGCGTAACAGTTGTCACATTAAAGTATAAGTTAAAATTAACAAAAAACATTCATACCCTTACCTAATATCTCATAATCCACAACGTAAAATTTCAAACATAACAAAGATCCAAACATAACATAAAAAATTAACAAAGTTTTAGCAACATTTTCTTGTTACAATTTTTGCAATAAAATATCATAGTTAAATGTAATATATTACTATTTTATTTAAAAACTGTAAATCAATAAATCAGTAAATCAAACCAACCCATCCTCCCCTCCCACCACCACCCTCTCATGATCTATTATTTCAGGTCATATTTTTTATCATTTTGGAATAAACATAAATAAAAAATAAGTCTTATTACACTAACCAACGATATATATGCTATACTAACAAAGTTTTAACGCGTCAATAAACAACATATCATAACTCCTAACAAGCAAATAAAAGTTACATCGTACAACCTAACATACCTACGATCGAATAACAGGTCAACATTATTAACAAATTCCAACTTAAACAGCAGCCTATCATATGAGTAGAATAGCATTGCATTACAGAACGAACCTGTTCCACACTTTTCTATAACTATCCTATAGCATATCATTGGGTATTTTTGCCTTAACACATAGAAATTTAAAAAAACATTTATTCAAGCTTCTCTACCTAATATTGTTAACAGAAGAATCGCTAATTATATGCTTAGTAAACTAAGTTTTACATCTATATATATATCTATATATATATATCTATATACTAATGCTTCTGTTCCATCTATCGACAATCTAACAACCTCACGTATGAAAATCTGCTAACATACACGCACACGCACCCTACTTATCAAAGTAAAGTAGCTAACAGGACATACAAAACTCATTGATCCCCATTTTCCAACAATTATCTTATACATTTACACTTTGTGTTTAATTATCTAACAAAATCCCTTAACAAATGACCAATATCAAAGAGACCAGCATCATGAACTTCTACTTACACTACATTCATCAAAGTGTCAAAGTGACTAATCTATCAACATCATTTGAACTATGGATAAACGTAGACACTAGCAATAATTCTCGAGGCAAACCTAAACATTACTCAGCAAAAAAAAAATAAAAGCCTAGCTCACTTTCTAACAACATCATACATCCACCCTTAACACTAGTAATCTCTTACGATAACTTGTCATTTCTCTTAAAAAATACCAGTTTTAACTTTCACATTTCACAGTAAATATGTAACAAAAACGTAACAAAAAAATAAAAAGCCTAACATTCTAACCACTTACAAGCTGTGCTCAACAATCCTAAAATAAGATACTAACTATCCAGATCTAGCAATAAGACATTAACATTTTCACCTATGAATAAGTTCTCAACCTATACCTCATCATACAGCAAAACTCAACCTAAACTGGCTTTTTTCAATCATATCATCAGCAGATAAAGCAGCATCATATACTAGCAGAAAAATTCCCTTAATCAAAGTGTCCAAACTATCAACAGAATACCACCGTCCTAACTATTGACTGATTACTACATTCATCAAATGTCTTTGCATATCACACTTTATAAACATGCATTTTTGAACTATGAATAATCCGTGACATCAGCAAAAATTTCTCCTGCACAACATCATAAAATAACCTATCGTTCATACGATCAACGAAAAAACGCTAACATAATATTTCTAAAACTATATATAAAATTATATACTAAAGCAGACCTGGCATACAAGCATTGATAAACTGAGTTGTAACGTGTGACGTCATTGAACTCATTTAAAAATCGACCCGTATAGATTCGATCACCGGCCAGTCGGGATTGGGAATCGAACTCTCACCACTTAGCTTTCGACATTTTATTTAAACCACTGTGCTACCGAAGCCGATGAGTTAATACTTCAAAATTAAATTTATACAATTTGCTCTTATCTTTTTAGAACCATCTAATATCTAATAAAATAAATAAAAAGAAACAATATATATATATTATATATATATATATATAATATATATATATATAATAATATATATAATATAATATATATATAATAATATATATATATATATATAATATATATATATATATATATAATATATCGTCAAGACGAGGTTATGTTGCGTACACCCCCGCATAGGGTGCCGCCATTACCCCCCTGCAAATCTTTTTCTGCTATAGGGAAATATCAATGCTAATCTTGTATCAGGTAAAAGATTTTATGCTCGATCCTCCTAAAGAATAATTGCAAAATCCAAGTCCATATCGGCTAGTTACGGAAATCCCTAACTTTGTTAATTTTACTTGAGACGTTAAATTTATGAGTTCTTAATGCTAAGGACCCTTATTTTGAATTCTGAACGTTGGACATAACCCAATGCTCTATCCTGTGTCCCGCCCACCCGCGTTTCACCCGCCCGTTTTCCCGCTCTCCACCATATACAGGGTATATAATAATATATTTATATAATTATATAATATATATTTAATATTATATATATATATATATAATTACTATATAATATATTAATATATATATATATGAAAAGATGGGGAACTGTAGGAAGGTATTTTATTTGAGAGTATGCTGAGTCAGAGGATCGGTGCCCTAACCTGGTTATAGGTATATATATGTTCAGTGACATAGAACATGAAATACATATTTCATACTCGCACAATGAGTCTGAGTGACCCTCCTAAGGTTTCAACAGCTGAAAAAAGTGAAGACGAATGCACAGAATGGCATCTAAAGATTGCAAAATTGACAATAGATATGAGGATCCAGATGAATCAGGAATATGTCCACACACCCCATTTTGTGATGGACCGAACCCCAAAACCGCGGCCTCGCGTATAGAGCTGAATGTTATACGAGATGAAAGTACTTAGAGTCAAAAACTTGCATTCACACCTTTACCATGTGTATGAGTAGGTAAGTTTGTTATACATAGATTCTTTATATTTATTTCAAAACTATTCATTTTATTATAGAAAACCTGTTTCATTATTAAAGGTTTTTGAAAAAACATTTTGTCTTTGAAAAACATTTTGTTTTTGAAAAACCTTTTTATATTTTTGGAGAACTTTTTCAAGGAAAAAGTTGTCAAATTTTTAATAATAAACGTTTTGATGACCCTTAAAGCAGTAAAGCGTAGAGTATACCTCGAAAGCATACCCCGCAGGCTGTCTTACGTTGTATCCCTCGTCCCCTCCCTTTGGTTTACTTCTTTACTGTTGTAACTTCCTTAGCAAAACACCGATGTTTCAGCAAATATATTCGCTTCGTAATAATAATAATAATAATAATAATAATAATTTATAATAATAATAATAATAAGTAATGAATAATAATAATTATAAATGATAATATATTTAATAATAATAATAATGATTCGTATTACCTATAACTATGTCAGGGATTTTCGGTGCGATAAATTATATATTATTACTGCAACCGAAGGATGATATGTGTGGTGTCAGATTTGGCTATGTAAACCATAAGTAAAAAACTTTCTGTAAATCTGCATATGTATTTACATCCAACAAAATGCAAGAATGGTTCCGAGTCGAAACTCCATAAACCTCACCCCGGTTCGTGGTATTTATAACAGCTATATAATTGTTAACTGTATATAGTACAGATAGTCAAGTATAATAAAACATCGAAACGATTTTTGTTATTAATAAATATATTTCCTGTTCTATCCAAGTTTTATTACTCCTTTCTTCTCTAAACTTATAACTTGAAATCAAACAAAGATATAGTTAAATTTTTGGAAAAAATTGAAGATATATTGCTATTCCGTTAATATATATATATATATATATATAATATATATATATATAATTAATATATAATTATATATATAATATAAATCACTACTATATACTATATATTATTGATATATATTATAATATATATTAAATATTAATATATTATACAGCGTACGAAGGAGCGATGCTCTAGAACCAGGCTTCAGAGATTTAGAGAAAGGAACATAGTTAGTATGTAGTAGAGTTAATATTGCACTAATAGTGTGGTAACTAGTAATAGTAGAAATACTACATAATAGAAACCATTTACTTTTATTAAAATGTAACATCTATGAGTTGTAGCGTTACTCAGCTTTCCACACGTTTATTTTTTTATTTCAATAAAAAATAAGATATCTCCATGCGTGAGTTTACCTAAAACATAACTTAAAGCAATTATAGTAATTTTTTGCTTTGCCATACTTTAATATGATTATATCTGCATCAAAATTATGTCAGCTTTTACATCACGTGGTAAATGAAGCAATCTATATGAACACATAAAAAAATACAATCCAATCCTAACTTATAAAGATAAGTTATTCATTTTTAATAATTTTACGGAAAAAGTGCATTATTTAAATACACAGAACAGTATATTATCTATAAAATATATTAACTAATATAATATTTATATATATAATAATATATATATATTATACTATTATATATATATATATAACTTATACTATAATATATAATCATATATATATATTACATATCGTGTATTTCAAAACCTCTGCGACAAACTCTGAGGGCTGATAGAGAGCAAACGATAAGAAACATTTATTGTTTAAATAAAGCTATGTTGTAAAGCCTCGCTTCCAGAACCGTTACTATGTGTAAAGTAAACCATTTATGTTGTTTGACGCTCGTACTTCCTACACGGAGATTTTGGGTATTCTTAAATGTATGTAGTGTGCGGCGTTACATCTGTGTACTCCTTTGAAGGTTGATAGATGGTAACAATAAGATATTTGGGGTTAAAACAACTATGTTTTGACGCGAGTTGTAAAGCAAATCAATGGAGAATAAATACAGAGGTGGTCTAAATGGTCTGCCCATTACCTGATTAATTGCTTTTTACACTTCGCGATCTCGTGCCATTGCCTATTCTGATCTCTATCCGAACATGCTCCTCACTGTGTCTGATTTATGCAAACGCATGAATATTTCCGATCATCTATTCCTTCAAACTTTATTCGATGGGGTAATGTACACATACACTCTTCACATGTCCCCAAACGAAAATAATCTAGGGCTGAAGTCGGCATCTTTGCACACGCAACAGGTCCCCTTCCCCACTCCATTCTCAGAGTGTTAGACTACTGTTGCATGATTGCGCCGCGTACTTGGTGCTGAATTTTACTGGAGCTTTCCGATCAGATGTGGATCGATGCACATGTCCGGTGGTGTCCCAAGGGGTAGAGTTTTCGATTGAGCTGCGGGGGCGAGTTTCGGATGTGCATAGGTTACGCAGGCCACTCCAAGTAGCGTTTTGGAATAATGCATGTTAGTCCCAAACAGATAATTCCCAAGTACTTCCCACCCCAGTATTTTGCGTTATTAGTAAATCGCCTGGAAAACTCTGTGGATACATTGCGTGCAGATTGTTCCCTCGTCCCATATTTTGGCTATTTCTGCTGTCTTGTATTAGTTACCATCACTGTTGAAGCACGCCTCATCGTGTAAACAAACATGGCGAAATGCAGGATTATCAATGCTCTGTGCAGAAAACCACCGGCAAATCTCACATCGGTTGCGAAATCGTTTGCCCAAGTCTTTGAACTTCTGTTAGGTGGTTTATGCATGGGCATCTCTCTCTGCAATACCCGAATCCACACGAGCTGATTTTAAACCCCATGGCTGTTTTATGGGCAATGTGCGAGTGCTTGTCGACGGTCGGCTTCCCGGATCTGAGAAGCTCCTCCGCTACCGACTATCACCTATCCTCCATGTAAGTCGTGGCCATCAATGCACGGCGAAGTCCCATTTATCCGAAGCGCTGATGAAGCGAGCAAAACATTTGTGTGTGGGGTAAGTCTTGGTGGAAACCGTTTCCCTGCGGTAACATGACGGCATCTTCGGTCTCAATTTCCGTTTCGCCGCCACCGTTAACCACATTATCATGTTTGTCTAACTCGGGAGAGGTTATGTGATCCATTCGTATTCAATGCCTACACTGTACGAATCAACGATGAATGGGCAAGGTAAAGGTACTTGCCACTTGTTCCAAGGACGTTAAGCTACACACATGTACGCACGCACAAACACATTTAAAACGCTAACCTACAGCGACCGTCACATCGAACATTAAACTAGATGTACCTTACATCCATTCTCGTACTTTTTAAAACGATTAGTGTCATACAATCATAGTTATTTACAATAAATGTTCCTTATCGTCGTTTGCTCTATCACCCTCCGAGTTTGTCGCAGATGTTTACGCTCAAAGAAGCGTTTGTATAAATATATAATATATATCTATATATATATAATATATATAATATGATTATTATAATAAATATATAATATATTTTTAGATAATTATATCATTAGTATATATAATAAATAATAAAGAACAAAGGAATTTAAAACCACTAAGAAATAAACAGAAGGTGAAGTTAAATTTTTTTTTTAAATATATTACGAAGTATTATAAGTTTACGTTTCGAGACTTTTAACTCAGTGCTCCTCAAAACTAACAATGAAAATAAACTTTCACATAAGAAATCCAAAAAATTAATAAAAATAACTTAAAATAAAAAGTAACAATTATTTATACACAGTAAAAGAACAGCGTAGCAAAAAATGATTCACTTGTAAGATTCTGTTACAGAATTAGTTTCTTTACAGATAATACTTCTTGAATTTGATCAAATTAAAAAATCCCTCAAGATTTTATTTATATAATTTTAGTTTAGTTAGTTTTTAATAATTTGTACGATAAATTTATTTTCATGTTATTCTGATGGGAACAAATAAAAGAGTTTAAATCGAAAGCTTAAAAAAAAAAAAAAAAAAAATTTTTTAAAAAAAAAAATTAATTCCCCTGTTTATTTTAGTGTTTTTAAATTACTTTGTTCTTTACATAAATGAGTTTGAGCATGATGAAAAGGACTTTTATTTCTATTATAGTTATATATATTATATTATATATAATATATATATATATATATTTACTTAGATAATAAATATATTATATAATATAGTATATAAATAAATATAATATTAATATTATATAAATTATAATAATTATAATATATAATATAACACTAATATATATATATATATATAATATAATATATAATATATATATATATATATATAATATATATATATATATTAAGATACACTATATATATATTATAATTATAATTTTTTAAAAATATTTATAGTACTAATATAAGTTATATATATAAGTAATATCTATATACATATTATTATTATATACATTAAAAAGATTGAAAAATTACTACTTATATCTTTATTCACATATACACAGAAATTTATTTGCAAGTGAATTTAAGTAATATATATATATATATATATATATATATATATTACGAGACCCAATTTATATAGAAATTAAGTTTATCAGGAAAATTGCTTTAGATCCAATTACTTTTGTTTTATGATCTGCCTGAAAATAATATCTATAGAATTTGAGGCTGATTTATATACAACCATTCATTCTTTCATTTTCTAAGTACTATTTCAGCGATATGCCTACCTACCTCTACGCATCTTTTCAATTCACACCAAAGCTTCGTCTCTGATATATCTTAACTCTATTATTATTCTGCCTAATGTATTCTATTGATTTTTTTGTCCCTATATTATAGGGTAAATTGCCTATAGATGAGTGATCCCAATAAAATTTGATTTCAGATTACTGCTGAAGAACAGGATATGATATTTACGAAAAGATATTAAATGCTGTTCTTTATCGAGACTGCACATTTGATGTCTTGAGATACAATCAATCATATACAATGTAGATTATCCTTCAGAAGTATGAGGAGGATGAAGTAGTAATGTATAAGAAAGATGTTGGTTCGATCGATATTAACATGATCTTAAAGGCGAAAGATTAGCTTTAACTTATGGAAACCCCATTTATGCATATATCAGCATTCCTTATTAACCCACGGATAGGTTCCCCCGTACATGTCACCGAAAAATCTATGAGAGCGATGAATCAAAAAATAAAGGAACAATTAAGCAACAATCTCATACGACTAGACTACGTAATCGACGAGTAGCTTACTCCCACCACGCTTGTTCTATAGGATTATTCACACTGAAGTAGAGATTACCTGTATGAACTAGGAGTTACAGAGATTACTAACAGTGTTTTGTCTCATGAGTGGCACCCGACCCACACACTAAACCCAACGTTTTTTTTTTAAAATAAACACTTGAAAAAATGCATTTTTTCCCAGTTTAATTTAATGTTTCTATGAATGTTTTGCATGGGAAAGATTTAGTAAAACAAAATTGGAAACATAAAGAAATTTTACTATTTTTCTAGTGAAGCACTGGGGTGATAAAGACCTCATTTCTTAATGCTATTATTGAGTGAAAAAATTTACTGTAGATTAATTTTATCATATATAAAATATCTTATATATATACTATATATACTAATTATATTAATTATTATTATATAATATACTAGATACCTAATATAGTAGATTCGATATATATTATTATATAATATTACCTTAATATTAGTAATACATATACTATAATATATATATATATTATATTATTACACACTTTTTTCAAAAACCCACTTGAAAAAAACCACTATTTGGCCAACCTTGGTTTTTGAATTTTTTTTTCAGGTAAATAAAAAAACTCATTAATACAATTAAAACACAAAATGAAAATATTAGAAATTATACTCTTTTACTTTAGTAAATGTTATAAGCTCATTTTAATTCATATGTTGAAACAGAACATAATATAATATATATATACAAAAACATATATATTTATATATAATATAATATTTATATATAATATATTAATAATATATACTATATATATTATAAATATATATATAATATATAATATAATATATATATACTATATTATTATATATAATATATATATATTAGTGCACCGATCTACCAATAAATTTTAGTCCCGATACGATACAATACAAATACTCACAATTTTTTTTCTAAACCATATCATTTCCGAAATTCTTTGCCCGATACGGTATACCGATACTGATAATATTACCCTATAAATTATTTTCCTCAACTATAATACATATACTAAACTATATAATATATTGATATTACTATATATATAAATATATAAAATATATATATATATATTAAATATATATATAAATATATAAAGTAATATATTATATATAGTATATATATATATATATATATTATATATAACATAATAAACTATAATAATGAAATATATATATATATACTAATCTTAATTATAACTATATATAATATATTATTGATATCCACTGTAATCATATACCATTACTTATCTCTATATCGGCGAGTTGCCCATTACCGTATTAGCTCACACCGCGAATCTTTTAAATGGGCTCGTGGATTAAATTCCTCAGCGCTATTAAAAATAAAATAAAAAAATATATATTAAAACATAATATATTATATATATTAGTATTTACATAATTATATATATATATAGTATATATATATAATATCATATATATATATTATAAATATAAACCGTACTAATCATATGATAATACATAGTAAATATTATTATATACTTATATAAATTTTTTAATTTTTTTTTTATTTTTTTTTTTAAACTATTATATACATATATTTATATTATATATATAATTATGATAGTATATATATATATTATATAATATTTTATAAATTATTATATATATATAGATATATATTATAAAGCCGTTTTAGTTTTAAATTTTGCTATTACGACAACGTAAGAAATACTCGATTTGCGTTCGTTTTTGGGTCAAAACTAATACCGAAAATTTCGTTAAGGTCTCACCAAAGCGTAATGAAAATTATTCCTTAATTCTGACAAGTTGCTATTTCCCCTTGTGCCTTTGGCCGAATTTTAAGCACTGCTCTTACGAAAAATTGCAAACAAACAAGATTACTGGCCCCTCACATCCAGCTGATAGCCCCTTTCAATCTGTAATATAATGTTTCATCAATACAAATCAGCTAAATCTAATCTTCCAACGCGGATTAAACTCCTATCATCAAAATATAGTGATACAATTTATTTAATATTATATACCATTTGTTATTTTTCTTTTTTCTTATCTCGTTTATCTCAAAACCTATCTGCTCCATCATACAACAGCCTAATTCCAATGTCTTAGAAAAACAAAAAGCTAAAGCCTACCATATCCCGGTCTTAAACGCAAATAAATCGCTGCTAAAAAACTGTAGTGAGCATCTATCGACATAGCACAAATCGACAAAACGAAAATATGCTCTAAATAACACAAGCAACATATAGAATATTATATTGATTCTATCGTATAAGCGTTCCTTATTTATTACAATAGAAAAGAGATGAACTAAAGAAATATTTCCCAAGATAAATATTAGTGGCTTGCACTTCTATTTATCGCAAGCCAACTTAATACTTTACTTGGACTAATTCTTGTATTTCTATCATCGCTTCAATTTTATAAATTGCGGGTCTAAGGTCCCGCATACCACAAGCCTTTTTAATATGTTCTGGTTAATTCTTCCCCATGAAGAAAATCACTTCCTCTTGTAAAATTTTATAGCTTTATCTCTATTGCCTTTTAACCTTTTTGGCAAACTTTTTACGTTTTCACTTCATTAACACATCCCTAAACACCGCATAGGATGTTCCTAAACTTCCTGTTAGGCTCGTAGACCTTCCCTACATAGTGGACCCCTATCATATAACGATCTTCAATTTTTACAGATTAAAACCTCTAAACAAATCACTTGTTCCACCAATGCAACTCTTATATCTTTAATGAAACCAAACAAAACTCAATTCAGTTTCTTCTTAATGAGAAACGAAAAGCAATCCCTATGCAGACACTAACAGTCAGCACATCGCCTTACAAATTAGATGCGCGTGGTGACCCGCGACTGTAACGGACTCGAAAATATGTAGTCAAACTTCTGTACGCTAAAAAGATCGAGGCCTCAAAGAGACGAGTGTTATCCTCTTTTCAACTACATGCTCCCCATCCTCTCAACCAGAAAACTTTAATCAAAGAAGCACCATTCACCCTGATTAGGCACCCTATCTCCTTCAAAAATCATCGCATTCTCTTCAAAGAGCTTACACGCGATGAGAGCGAGCAAAATTGAAATCTATATATACAAAAACACATTCAACCTACACTAAACATCCCAAAGAACTTCCTTTCCACTCCTGAGTTCCCTTGAAACGAATTCGCTGGGATATTCGTGGGCAAAGAAACGAACACGATTTACACGAGGGATTTACATTTGCTTATTGCATAACAGAAAGCTTATAGACCTGCCTCCGATTATTCGTGCAATGTAAACAGAAATAAAAAAAAACACAATGGCTTTATATACAAAAAATTTACGCAACTATTGGCATTGACACGTTTATTGTTTATGTGGAAGATAATTAATATTTCAAAACTAAGTTAATAATTAAGTTCATCAATTCCAAACTGCCTTCCAACGCCCACTCTTTTCAATTTTTATTTAACACATTTCCTTAGTATAATTTCTTTTATACCTCGATCTTCAGGGCAGAGTGTTAAGACACTTCAGCTATATCACAGAAAGCAACCTTATAGTAATTATAAGAAATTCCTTACGTGTTAGGGGCGCCGCCTATACATGCCGTCAACAAGTTCGGCATTTCTTACATTTGGCGGCGCAAATTTAACAAAGAGCGAACCAACTCGAGCGATTTCTTTGACGTTTCCAAGGCACAAATGCAAAATAAAAAGCCAATGGATTAGCAGTTATCACCGTTAGGTCAGATAATAATAGTGAAAATACTATTAAAGAAATTCCATATGGAACTATATATATATTATAATATATGAAATAATGGTTATCGTAAATATATTTTAATTTATTACTGATATATATATATCTCTCTCTGTTTTT
>JABUQX010045548.1:32500-77564 GCA_015478945.1 Trachelipus rathkii | reverse complement strand
AATATAATAAATATATATAATAAAATTAAATTATATACATAATTAATTAAATAAATAATAATAATTAATAATTAAATTTAATATAATTAAATTAATTAAAAAATAATAATAATAATATATATAAATAATTAAATAATTAATAATAATAAATAATAATAATTAAATTAATATATAATATTAAATATTTAATATTATAAAATATAAATAATTAATTAAATATTAATAATATAATTAATTATATAATAATAAATAATTATTATTAATATAATATATAAATAATCAATAATATATATAATATATAATAATAATAATATAATAATAATTAATAATTTAAATCAAATAAATAATATTATATATAATAATTATATATATATATATAATTATAAATATAATAATATTATATATATAATATTATAATGTGAATATATAATATTTATACTAAAAATAATATTAAATATGAATAAATAATAGACAATGACAATTACAGAAATGGTAAAATGATTGAAAATTAAATTATTAAATAAATTATATATATATAATATAATAATAAATTAATTATGATCTGATTACTCAACATTGTATAACTCTAATATAATCCACTAATTATTAGGTAACTAATAATGAATGAAATGAATGACTAATAAAATAATATAATTAAATAATAATAATTATAATTAATAATAATATAATATATGTTAATAATGCTTAATAATCATGCTTATTCGGCTCAGATTATTAGGTAACAATATAGTATAATAACTTACTTTTAAATAAATCTTTCTCAAGATTACCTCTAGAAAATAGTTATAAATAATTTATTGAGAATAACACAACTAATAAAGACGAAATGCTTAACTAAATAAAACTTAAACAATTAATGATAATAGATGATAAAATTAACTATATGATATAGATAATACATGATTATATAATAATAATATCGGAATAAATTACTCTAACAGATAGATGATTTATTATATGTATGTATGAATCACTATTAATAACGAGATTAATTAAATAAACACTCGAGATTAAATTCCGAAAACTACTAAATTTAATATACTCTTATATAACATACTCATTAAAACTTAAAAGAAAGGGAGATATATAACACATTCCATATACTAAGATTAAAAAATAAACAGCAAAGATATGTGTAAGCAACACACATTAATACACGATAATAAACTCATGCTTTATACTCCTATTACATGACATTCTTCTTCTAGTTCATATTGTATAACTCTACTCCCTCTCATCTTTTTACTCTCTTAATGCTTTACTGTTCTGTATTAATACCACTGACTCTCCTCTAATATATATCTTCTTTCCTCATTGATTAATATCACTCTTTCCAAAGCAGTACCATAATATAATTACACTAATTTATGATTTTACAAAACTGAATTATATATTATTATATATTGATTTCATGGATTAATTATTATTATTAATTATATTCATATATTATTATTAATTTAATTTTATTAATTATTTATTAATTATTAATTATTATTATATTAATTATTATTACATTATTATATATATTATATATATTAATTATTAGATTATAGCCTATGTTCCTGATAAATGACATTTGGTTTAGACGTAGAGGAGAATGTTCAGAAATATATATAAATTTAATATATATACTCTTCAATCGTAAATGATATAAAGTAACTAAGACTGTGATGGCGAATCGAATTACGGTGTTAGTGTAGTACTCGAGATTAAATTAGGAAACTAAACTTCAGTGATTGAGGAGGCGTACATACGTGTTTAGAGGAGTCAGTCATAGAGTGCATATTATTATTCTAGTTGTTTGTGTCTAACCTACGCGGATTTCTAATAGTTATTTCATTGAGTTATAGCTAGAGTATCAGGATTAAGTGATGCATTATTCTGTTGTTATGATCATCACTCCTTGACTACATTTAGTATTTCATGTTAGAAAAAGTCTAAATCTAACAATTATGTAGAATCTACTAATATAGTTCTGTTGATTTGAATATGGCTGTCATATCACAGAACCCAATTAAGTTACAGTATCTGTTCGCTATAGTGGAGGTCAGACAGATTCCAAAGCGAATGAATCTCCTTTTACTATGTGTATTAGATTGTACGAAATACAAACTGGGTGGGTTTCATATATAAAGTAATCCTTGTTCGTTTAGTCTCACCTTAGTCATCAAGAAATAAACGTTGCACATAATATCTCCTGTATGTATCTAGTCCGTTCCATCACTCCTGAAAAGCTCTATTGTCTCTCTCTCATCTTCTTTAGAAGAAGTCGCTAAGGGTGGCACTGCATCTATACTTTATGTAAGAATTCCATATCCCATCTGACTTTTAGATTGTACAATGAATCTAAGGGTGCGTGTCTCGAGCACTCAAGAGATTGGGTGCTATTCTGTGTATTTAGTGTGTCACTCCCTCTTACAGTCTGAATTTAAATACCTCAAAAGGCACTATTCGACAGTATACCCTTCAGGATCCTCTTAGAAGGTTGTATTAGCTAAGCACACGAAATTCAGCAGAGAGCATCGACATATCCTCATGCACTTGATTATCGAGTCATCCACACTCACACACACCACTTAGATATATTATTAGTTTTCATGTTAGTGAATAGTCATAGATCAGCTTGTCATATTCTGTTTAGTTTATATTTGTGTATATAGATATATATATGTTAACCTCTCATGACTACATTTTAGTATTTACATGTTAGAGGATAGTCAGGTTCAATGGGTATGAGCTAATATTAATTCTTAGTTGTTTATGTGTTCCCTACTCACTGATACTCTAATAGTTTCATGTATAGTGTAAGGTATAGTCTCTAGGATAAATCAGGGTGTCAATATTCTGTATTTTGTGTAACTGCCTGACCCTAATTTAGTTTTCATGTTAGGAGGAGTCAGGTAATCATGAGTAGCATTAATTACTGATATGCTATTGGTGTTGTCACCCTGCTTCAATACACTGAATACTTAGTTTCATGTTAGATGATGTACCTGGATCAGTGTACTTGTCATAGGTATACTTAGTATGGGTTATAGCGATTTGTATATGTGACTCATTGTTTAATGTTAGAGGAGTAGCAGTACTATCCAGGTATCGTATTTCATGTGCTTTGTTTGGATTAAGTACCCATGTACTTGTAACTTGGTACTTGTACTTGGGAACCTCTTTACTTGAAAATTGCTCACCATCCTGATCAATTAGTTACGATACTTGCTAAGAGAGAGTCACGTATCTAGGGCTCTCGCTTATTTGCTATAGAGTTCTTGGTCGCTACTCATATTTCTCTACTCTATTTAATCATTTTCTTACGTTATTGTTTATATTAGAATAGGTGAATATTCATCTAGTGTATTAGCGGTATAATACAAAATTCTCGCTTGAGTTTCAACGCTCACTAGTATACATCAGTATTAAGTTTTTTAATGTTAGAGTGAAGTCAGGTTAAGTATGATGGTGCATATTTAGTTTAGTTTATGTTGTCACATCTCATGACTCATTGTTTTATGTTTTAGGGAGTTACAGGTAATCAGTTGGTGAATATTCTTTATGTTTGTGTTACTATACCTATTATGATCTCTAATTTAAGTGTTGATGTATGATGGAGTCAGTGGGTTACAGACTCGCCAAAATATCTCTGTTGTTATATAGTGGTATTGAACCTGTAACGTGACTCAGTAGTGAGAGAGTTTTGAGATAGATATATGAGTCAGTCTGCTGGTGCAGAAAGTGAGTCCGTGAAGTAGTGAGTTGTTATGTGTGTCACATACACTGAACATTCCGATATAAGGTAGGTGATGTTTTAACAGTTAGGGAGTCTAAAATGATGTGAGAAAGTAAGCAATAAATTATTAGTGTGGTTAATAAGGTCATTACACCTCTCTGCTTAGTAATACATTTAGTTTGATGTTTAGAGGAGCAGGGTCAGAGTGCATATTTGTTGTTTGTGTCACCTCCTGAAACTCATTAGTTTCAGTGTGTAGAGGGGAATCATAGACGATACAGGGTGCATTATTCGATTTGAGTGGTGAGATGTAAGACCTCTGCAGTCCTCTCTAGATATAAGCTCGCGATGTTAACTGAGACCATCAGGGTATGAGACTGTGAAATATATCCTTGTTGTTGTTAGTTGCTACAATTGCACTGCATCTTGAAGTTTGCATAGTTACAGAAGACAGTGCAGAGATTCCAGGGGTCTAATTCTATTTTGGTTGTGTCGTATTCGTCACCTCCTGACGTCTGGACTACATTCGTGTGTTCGTATGTTGAAAGAGCGAGATCGGGAGGCATGTCAGGGTGCGGATGTGATTTGTGATTCTCGATTATTAAGTGTGAGATAGATCAGTCTGTGCCTGAGCTCATTGTATGTTAATTGTGTTGAGCAGGTGGATACATCAGTGCGGATGATTGCTCATGAGTCTCGTGACGATATCTGTTGTTTGGTGTCGAGCCGCTGCAGAGCATTCCCTCTAGTGGTCGTGGCGATGAGTTTGTATAAAGGTGCGTGCTCTGTGTGGTGCAGTATGAGAAATCTCTTAGTAATATTTGTTTTTATAGTTATTTTATCTTATTTTATGTTCTTTCCTATTATTTAGATCAAGTCTGCCTTGCACTCTGTATTGTGATGTAGATCAGTCATAGAGCTAGAGTATCGTGGTTCAAGGGACATTTCGTATGTGTTACTAGTAATACTCGTGGATTCAACATGCTGAGTGTGATAGGGTATGTGCATCTTTTTATATGGGGAATACAGAGATTAGTAGTCTAATGTGTTTCTCTTATTCTGTTGCTCGATGTGTGTATGTTCTACCTCATGTGAGCTACTGATTTAAGTGTGTGAGTAAGATACTTAGATGTGTGTTGTCCAGATCGTGAGTCTATGTGTTGTGTCTTACACTATTTCATTTTTTATTAGTTGATCACTTATCGTAGACTCAAAGTATAAGTTTGAATGTTAGATTGGTTTTCAAGGAAAATCTAGGAGAGAGGATTTACTCATAAGTTTGAAGTGTTTTTGTGATGACAATTGCTGCAGTACTCTATAATTATTCTAGTAGATAAGGAATACATGTGTCGGTTATTTGCTGCCTTATTCTGTTCGTCTCGCTCGTCACACTTCTCTGTAATAATGCTACAATAATGAGATATTCGATTGTGTGAGGAGTATAAGTGAATAAGTGAGTGCTATATATGTGCTGTTGCATTTGAGTGGATCGACTTCCTGAGATTCGTATATGATTTGCAATGCTCAGGAGTCTGTGTTAATGCGTTGCTAGGTTCGTTCTGTTTTTCTCGGTACGACTTCCTATGGAGCGTTAGTTAGTTCACTTGTACTCGCTTCGCTAGAGTTCCGTTGTTTGTGTTCACTGAGTGTTTATTCATACAAAACTCGTTGTCATTTAGATGTGAATATGAGCCTGATATGATATAGATGTGAGAATAAAAGCATCTTAACTGGAAACACTAAGTTTTTTTCTCGCCTCTTTATTACAATATATTTGTTTGAGCAGTTGACGTATGTATTTTGTTACAAATGAGAGAGGATGAATGAGAGTTATTGAGTATGGGTTAAATGTTTAACGCATAAGCGAAAGAGTCATTTAACACAATGTAAGCAATTTAGTATTATAGGATATTTGACTAACAAATATGTCAGGTAATATTTGAGTGAAAGTATAAGAAGTGAAATAGTATCTTCCTTATGTATTTATTATGGTGTTTGAAGTTTAGAGTTATAGTGATCTCCTTCTCTATATGTGTATATGTTTTTTTATATCATTGAAGATATTTCTTACTAATATGTTTGCTTGTACTATTTTAGGGTTTAAAAATTTAATTAATTATTGGTATGGGGTTTACATTTCTTTATAAGGTTGTGGAACAAACTTAGGGGGAGATATATAGAATTAGTGTGTGTGTTGCAATTAAAAGGAAATTTTTAATCGGTATTTAAACCAACAATTAGATACACCTATTGGAAAAAGAGTAAGGTTAGTAGATATGTAACGTCAACGCATATTTATTCAACACAAGAAAAGAGATTATTATTCTCAAGTATATTCAAGGCTTTTTTGGAGTAAATGTTTGGAACGCTGTAATCTAGTAAGAACATGAGCTACGATAGTACTTAGGTCAGTAACGAGAAGGAGGTATCTAAAGTAACCTATGTTCAGATATGCGACAGAGAGTATTCAAGGATAATAGTGGTGCTAAGATATAGGATGGTGACATCCATATAACGCGTAATAAGTGAGTAACCAATAACTCGAACGAGCATAGTAATAAAGTAAGAGTTCGTATAATATGAGTGTGAAAGAGCACCACAGCCAATAACAAAAAGCATTTTTCTTTTCTGCTACTACCTAGAGTAGGAATGTTCTTCTTATTTAAATTATAGTGATCAGATGAAATACTATGCTTCATTAAATTATACAATGGCAGAAAAAGATTGAAATTGAGTTCGACAATCTAAACACATACAGCCGCTAGTTTTCATACCATTAGGAGATACTCGATATACGGAAATAGTTACTAGAGTCTCAAAGTCAAATAGACGGGAAATCGTAGGCATCATTGAACGACTGGATTACGGTAAAGAGGTGTCAGGCCATTCGCGTCGATGCTCAGTGTTGACCAGTATTATATGTTCGTGAAAATAATTAAATGTGAAGCAGTGTTATTTGGATTTCTACGTGTTTCATATGTAAGTATAATGTGATAGTTCTAAGTACTTCATGAGTAACGTGAGGGCTAGGAGGATCCAGGATTTACGGGCTGAGAGTTGATATTAGTTCGAGTTGTCTGATTGAAACTAAAAGTTTAGTTAATAGTATTTTATACTTTATGATTTATGCTGGATACAATTAGTTTAATAAAGTTGCATCCTGATATGTTAGTTATCAATGGATTTACAAATTAATGCTTATATTGTGGAATATTAATACTGAAAGTCATTCAGTGAGGAGTATGATTCTTTATTGGGATATTGATAGTTTATTTAGTATTTTCTTACGATTAATTTTATGGGATATATATGATATAATAGTAGTGTAACTTTTCATATTTAACTATTTTTTTTTAGGTTTATACACATAATTTTAAATATGATATTTATGAAAGAAGGATTGTTAAAATAGATAAGAGGTTACAATGAAGGTTGAGAATTGTTAGCATTTTTTAAAATATATATTTTAGAAATATTTGATTATATTTTCCTTTCTCGTCTCACATATTATATTAATTGTCTAAATTATAAGGTGTATAATAAAGTAGTTTATTGACTTACAGAGGAGTCTCGATGATTAATTTCAGTCTCAACAATAGGTTTCAATTATATAGTATATAGATATATTATATATTATATATATTATATATAATATGATATAATATATATATATTAATATATTATTATATATATATATATATAAGATATATATATATATATATATATTAATATATATAGGCATAATATTTATATACAAGCTAGGTTTGACTGTTTGCTAAAGATACGTAAGTTATTGACGTGATATAAGTTTGTATTTTGCGTAAGTTCCCGCTGAAATCGTAAGAAATAATTTGCAATTTGAGTTCCTTTTTAAAGATAGGATATAAATATACAACTATTTGTATTATATATATATGTATTTATATTTTTGCTTTTTAACAAATATTAAATATATATTTAGATACAATACATATAATAATAATAATAGAATAGTTAAATAATAAATTATATAAATAAACTAGCTTCTCAATCGGAAATAAATAATTATTAATAATATAGATTCAAATATCATAAAATAATAGTATAATAATTTAATTAAATAATACGGCTCATTTACATCCCTAGATTGACGCAGGCATAGATAGGAGCTTTTGGTGCGGGAGAGTTTGTTTGTTATTTAATATGCTTTTCTGACACCTACCTCATTGTGAGTATGTGTGATATGCCTACCGGAGTGTTATAAATTTTATAAACCGTAATGTGAACGGTCAGTGCTTTTTGAGTGAAATTTAAATGATGAGATTCAATAATAGTACGAATATATATCACGGTAGATAATAATTTTGTGCAAGTCTCTTATTAAATGGTAATGTTTTATTTACTTCGTAATCAAGCAATACGCTGCAAAATTACAAGTAAAAAGAGCAAAAAAGGTGTCTAAAAATGGGTTGTAAACCCTGTTGTGCCCCATTCTGTTCTAAGCTCTGGTTATATAGATGGCCAGATTTTTTTAATGCTCACAGTATGTTAGCTAGAGACGGGCAGATGCCTACTCAGTGTGAATATAAGAAAAATGTATCGTGGATAGTATAGTGTCTCGCGTGACTGCGAGCCGATATATAGTTCCTAAGGATGGTCATATCTCTCTTCTATTATTGTTCTTTTCTCTCTATTATTCTCTCCCTTGATTGTGTACTTTTTGCTGAAGTAAAATGTATCACATTGGTCTTCTTGTATATACACTACACTAAAGGTAACTCACATCCTAGAAAGTCTCCAAATAATATATCCTCGGCGAAAATTCGTAGTGCTGGAGTCGTCTCCGGTCTCATGTGCAGGCTTCGCGCTGGGACAGATCTCTCCGGGGCGGATCTAATCCCTCGTCTCGCTTCCTGGGGGATGGACCTGCTCTCCTCGAACGACTGCTCGGCCATCTTGTGTTACTTTGGGTGTGGCGTCGCGGGTTCCTCCGGACCTTACTCCCTCGTAGTGAAAAACGTCCCCCCCTGCTATAATCACCACGCAATGGACAGCCAGCTCAGAAGCCCGCAATGAGGCACGCATAAACATATTATCATTCGATCGAAACAATAAATATCCAAAATATTTCACCAATAATTTTAGCAGCTCATTGCAATCAATTCGATTTGTAGGGGACAGAGTAGGTTGTGGGAACGTTTTCGATTTACTCCAGATGAGTAATTAATGTGATCGTGAGAGGTTAGGATATACGTCACGCGGTACACCCTCAAAAGACCTAAATAGATGTCGTAGTAGGGTTCCTCGTAGAAGGGACCATCCCCGGAGGGGGGGATTAGTTACCCCCTCCACGTCTATGTCCACCGGATATAGAGGCTGACTAGAGACCCCGACTTCCTGCCATCTGCTCATGATTATTAACCCTTAATAGTAGATGGTGATATTCCTATTTGTAGTGCTATTAAAAAATAGAGAAAAATTAAATACTTACCAACTCCTTCAAAAAATAAAAAATAAATTATAATTAAATAATATACATATAAAAATAAAAAAATAAAATATAAAAGGTAATAAATACCCATCATCATTTAAGAATTATTCTCAGGTAACTAGATTTACTCATAAAATTAATAATAAATATTTGTTTAATAATAATTACAATAGTAATAATATTACATTAGATTTTTGAAAAAATTATATCAACTATGAAAGGAATGGTATAATAATAAAAAAATGAATTCTGATCAATAATAAATAATAATATAAATTTATAAATTATTAATATATAATAATAATTATATTATAAATAAATTAAATTAATAATTAAATTATAAATTTATTATCTAAATCATATAGGTAAATATTCTTCGTTTTATCACTACCCAAGACTATCCTTTACTTCAGTAGAATTAATATAGAATAAATAATCCAGGATATTTATATTATATATAACTTTTTAAATCACTAATATATAAAATTATATTAATTATGATAATAATATACGTATTTATATTTAAAAGACTCTTTAAAGTGAGCAATATCTTCTAGAAAGGATAATCAATATTATATATAGACCATTTACAAAGATCATTTTCTCCTTATGTATTTAATATTCGAAATAATTTGTAATTAAATTCTTGATAACGATTTTCACAAATAGGATATTTGATAGAAGTACTTCTTTCAATAGTAATTAATATTATAAGAATAAATTGGTATACCTTAAGCAATTATCGAGACTTTAATTATATCACAAACTATATTTTTTGTACATCACGATAAAAAAAATGATCAAGGAATAAAATAAAATGAAAATAACAATTCTTGTAATATTATATAAAATAAAAAGGCTCTTATATTAAATGAAGATGTGGTGTTAGTGAGCTTCACAGTTTATTATTCGATTATATCAATATACTATAAAGTTCACTATATCGATATGGATAGTCGTAGGCTGAGCTTTGCATCTTATTATACTTTAAATTATATATGCTTTAAAATTAATATCGATCGATTGCATATAAATATTATATAGCGAAGAGGATAGATTAGAGAGCGAGAGATCGCGAAAATTTAATAAAACATACCATAAATCTATTTAATCATCGTTTAATACTATTACATTAACAGTTTCTACAAATTATTGTGATACTTACCTATATATATATATATTAATATACTACTATATATATTTTATATATATATATATATAAAATATTATAATATATATTATAATTATATATAATATATATATATATATTATATAATATATATTATAATATATATATATATAATATTATATATAATATATTAGTATATATATTATATATATAATATATATAATATATTAATTATAATAATTTTATATATATATTATATATATAACCTCACATTATATATATTATATTACATATTACATAATTAATATATTATATATATATTAATATATATATATATTAATATAAATATATATTATAATATATTAAATTTAATTATATTATATATTAATATATATAAATAATAATATATTTAATATATATTAATATTAATATATATATATAATAATATACTTAATATATACTTAATATTATATATATATATTATATATATAATATATATCATATATAATATAATATATATATATATATATATTAATATATTAATATTAATATATATATATAATATATATTAATAGTTATATTATATCATATTAATATAATTATAATATAATATATATGTAATTAATATAATTATAATATATATTATATGAATATTATATATTACTATATATATTAATATAATATATATATAATATATATATTAATATATATATATATAATACTTATATATATATATTATATATATATATATATAATATAATTAATATATATATATATAATAAACGTGTATATATTATACTATCATATAGAACTCCTCATTACAACAGAACTCGCAGGATTGGAATACATTATATTAGATTTACTAATAAGGATTCTAGTGTGAAAACGAAAGTGGTACTAAGAATACGGATTCACTTCCAAAGAATTAACCTCATACTTTCTCCAAATTTTGTCAATTAAGATATCTTTTTGGTAACCCGGTATATATAAGAGTGGATATATATAATAGAATAATGTTATTATAATTTAATTCACTCAAATTCGTTCCCTAAGTTTTTCAATCTTTCTTATTTCAATTATACATTTCTAACGATCGATTTGTGTTTGAAGAATTAACATACGCAAGTTAAATTAGAACTACTAAACCTCATTAGATATTACTAATATAACTAATAGAGTTGCACTTGTTACAATATTATGTGGTTTAGTAAGAATATCGAGATCGACTTTAACAAGATAACTCAGTTCGATCGTGCATTATTGAGTTTACCGCACCACCTGTTACTTATGGGAAAACCGCGAATATATATATAAAAATTTAGATATTTTCATTTAATATTTAGGTTTGATATCAATTTTATACCATAATATATGACAATAGGTAATACTAGTTTATAAATATAATTGAAGATTTCTTACATTTTAACGGTCGTTTATGAGATACCATACAATATATTAACAAGGATTCTTAAACAATTGGAAATATATATGATCGTAGTATATTTATCTATTCAGTTATGGTAGCTAATATATATTCCATATAAAATAAAACTTACTGTATTCCTGTTAAAATGTAGTGCGTTTTCATTTAAATGAATGAAATAAATGAGCCTTTTGTAAGTATCTTGAATATTAACCACAACTGTGTTTATCACTCGAAAATTATCAATTCTAAGTTATTAAATACTGTAGCAAGAAGTTTGTTTATAAAATAATACCACGTCATCAAATTTTACGGTTGAACTTTTCGTAAAGCTGATTTTGCCACCAGAAAAGCAACCTTACATATACATATAAAATATCCTTTAAGGAGTCTGTATCAGATTTTTTGCCTGGGATTTGTCTTAAATATTTTGTACTGAAAGTATAAATTTATCGAAAAGTATGATAAACTAAATTATAAATTCTGGATACCTTAATTCTTCAGAAATAATGTTATTTTCTAATAGGAATTCAATTAGTGTGTGTAGATGTGGTGTTTCTTGTTGTGATGTAATTAAGTTGTTATGCATATAGTTAGTGTGATATGCTCGAATGTAAGTGTTGTATTCCCTGTCAAAAGCTATGTTAAGTAGTTAGAGAGTCTGAAGTGTTCATTTTATAAAATATTATGTAGGCCACCATTAGGGATCAAAGTAATTCTCAAAAAGTTTGTGTACTGGATAGCACACCATCTGTCAAATACCTCACTCGAGGTACTTTAAAAAAATATTCTGTGCAGAAGAGGATTGCAGTGTAAAGATGATTGAGAAGAAGTGATATTCGCGTGAGCCAAATTTTGTGTGTAGTGACGAATTTAAATTGAACTGTAGTTATGAAAGATACTTATTAAACTAAGATTAAGTGTAAATAGCTAGGGATGAATTAGTTAGCCGAGGTGAGGGATGATATACGAAGCCCCAAGGAGAGAGGCAATATATATAGTGAGAAAAAAAGTACTGTACTAAGTAATATAATAGAAAGTAGATAAATGGTAGAGAATATTTTTGGGGGAGTTAGACCACATTGGGAGGAACATTTGTCACCTGTCAAAAAAGGACCCGCTCCCCTCCTCATAAGTTCAACGAGTGGAGAGAGATAAGCTTTTTAATTGATGTCGTAATAGTATAGAGTGAGGAAGAAAGTTTGTATATCGAGCTACCTTGAGGTATTTCTTAGGTTCATGTGAATTATAAATCTGAAGAGACTGAAATCAAGGTTGCCTAGAAGAGGTATTAGCGGTAGTTGTGTTGGGTCTAAGGAGAACCAAAAAGAGATTGTGAGCTATGACATAGAAAAAAGTGTAAAATAGTATTAAGGAGGAAATGGTATAGTGATCACATTTGCGTGTTACGTTAGTGAATATATTGAATATGGGATATGAACGATGTGGAAGTATGAAGTGTAATTAGAAGCCACTAATATTTGTATTTGTAGGTATTTTGATGTGGTTATATTTTGATGACAATTCAGTGTCCTTGCGATTCATAAATCAGGCGTGAAGCTCTATGTGAAGGTGTTAGTCATTGAATATTGAAATTTGTTTATAGGTTATAGGTAAGCTTAACTGAAATGTGAATCAAATAGTTATATTAGATAGAGATATTAAAAATGCTGTAAGAAATATAAAATGGAGTTGAAGTGATGCTTATATTAAAAGTAATAGCAGGAGTGAACGGCACTATGATGACATGTAATCTTGGCCTAGTCGTTACTTGGTTAAATTCTAATTTTTGAGTTTTATGATGGATGGGTAGTTTAGTACTATATAGTAAAGAATTAGTAATATAGGTGGGTATATATATATATAATAGGTGCAGTAGTATATAGATGGGTTAATATATATTGTTTAGAATGGATGGAGTAATGGTAATAAGTGTAGAGTAGTGAAGGGTTTTGCTATACGACCTACTAGTCCTATATATATTAGCTAGGCATAATTATAATAGATTTAGATTTGTTGGCGTGATAATCTTAAGTAGATTTATATATATACTATGAGAGGATTTAGGTGTTAGAGAAGTAATCTTATTATAGGTAAGGTGTATGTATAATTAAAGGTATAATATAAGGTCTAGTTTAAATGAGATTTAATAAGCGTTTAATGAGTTGTAAGTGAGGACAGTCCTCGTTATTTGATATAAGTATATGTTAGTAATGGTCATAAACAGCTTAGAAAAAGTGTACTGAGTTTAAATATAAAAAGATAAATGATTTGTTTGTGAAAAGGGAATGGATGATGCAGAGTGTTAAGTGGTAAAAAGTTTGATGTAAATGATAGAGTAGTGGTATTACTATAGCGACATGTATAATCGATGTGCGGTGAGGATGATACATGAAGATGTGGAGCTAATTAATTTTGTTAGGATGCTCGCGCGCTAGGATTCGTTATCAATGTGCGCCTCCTCGTGTGTGATACCTATTGTGGTTTTTCGTTATTAATATGTTGTGAAGTCTAGCTTCTTGTCGTTATGATGTCATAGGAGTGTAGTTTATCTAAACCTACAGTTAAATTGTATTTCTGCAATAGTCTCTCGGGAGATCTGTTGTATATCATAATTTTAAATGTGAAGTCGCGGATCGGGAGTCTATGAGAGATTATATTGTGAGAGAGCAAATAAGATGGAGTGGATTTGGGAGACGGATTCGTGAAGTACAGGACGATACGGAGAGTAAGTCTCTGGTGTGGAACAGTCTTGTAACTTTGTAGTATGCAGAAAGAGTAGTGGTGGAGTCGGAGTCGGAGTCGAGAAGTCTTGCAATTTTCCATAAGTTTGAAGGAGGTGGAAGTCGGAGTCGGAGTAGAGGTGACGGTGTAGTCTCAGTTAGACATATGTAAGGTATCATCTATCCAATGCACTCAAAGAGAGTCTAGAAGATAGTGCTCGGTGTGGGTGATTGTGTGTTAATTTCAAGATGGGATCACTTATTTTAGGAGTTGGAATCAGAAAATTTTGAGTTTGCCTTGACGAGAAGTTAAATGTGAAGTATATTGACTACTACTCATTGTGATAGTAGACTCGACTTACCAATTCTATGAGAAAAACAACCTTGAGTGACTAATGAAATTCCCTACTCGATTCCCCGATCATTTTGGAGATAAAACTATCATACAAGATCTTTCCTCAACTTTAAACTTTCTTGCTATATATGGATCTTAAACAATTGTTCTTTCAAATTAGACAATCTGTCATAACAAAACATGGATATACCCATATACCCATCTATTCTCTACCAATTTCTGCTGAAATGAACAATCAAAAAACTCCAAGGTCCGAAGGATGTAAGATTGTGCTCTATCTCAATATGCGCGACACTCGGGTAAATAAAAAATTCCCTATTTGCAATATAAGATGTAGCTACATATATTATTTAAGGCCTTATAATATATCGAACGCTCAAAAGTCGGTAAAGCACTAAACAATGAAGACCATCAACATACCTAATAAAGCCGCTATATTCGCACTTTGCAACTTGTTCCATTTGTAATTTACCTTTCAAGAGTGGATGAATGTCGTAAAGAAGCTTGCATATCAGAATACAATAGTGGAAATTATTACTTTATAAATGCATTGGTGTATCATGTCGACTTGTCACACTCAACTATCGTAGTGCCCAAATACCTAACCCCTTCTTAAGTCACTTTTTCTAGTGAAAGCTACTCAGAAGCCATTGCTACGTATCAGAAAAGAACCTTCTCAGTCAGTGCGAGAGTCCTATCAGAGTTTCCCTCTCGGGCAAACTTCCTGCCATAGGACTAACAATTCAATCTCGCTAAAACAGAAGGGTCTCTAACGGTTTATTTCTCATCCTTTGATACATAACCACTACAATAATCTCATTTTCTTCTAGTCATCTCTCAGCTGGTAGATAATCAAGCACACATCATTGCTCCCATGCTGCATTTGATATTCGGAGACTTATATAGTCAAAGAACTTTTCAATTCTCAAGCACTTTTCACTAAATGACAAGACATCATTCAAATAGTACTGTTCTTTTTATATACCTTCTACATGATAATGTCGTTTCCCACTCGACATCACAAACTCGTGTCAATCCTTGAGGTAACATCATTCTCTGCTCTTTAATTACTCTCCATGTCTTGTGACGACGCTGAATTGCTCTAAACCAAGTACTGATTTGCGTAAAACATACCACCAAGAGAGCTTAGGACCAGATAAAATATCACAGTTGCGCCCTGTGTTTATATTTCTCTGTGCTTTTTTCTGCTCTTTTATTTTATGTGAGGCATTATAAGAGAGATCACGAGCGTGAAAGAAAACCATGGAAGGAGAGCCGGGCAAGTATGCTTTCTTGTATTTGGTCTTTATTATTTTAAATGAGGCGTAGTTTTCTTTGACCTTTTTTAAAATTTCTCAATTTTGAGATGAGAAAAAAGATAAACACTAGACTGATATAGTTATGTACAATTTGTTATTTATTATGAGCTGACTATTATATACTATATATATTCTATACTATATATATATATATATATATATATATTATAGATTCTATATTTGAATCAATATAAATTAATAATACTAGTAGTATTAACAATGTTTAACATACATCATAAAACACTATAATATGAATACATAAAAATATAATGTTCCATATTATATTATCCTACATAGTATACTTGATAAATGATATGACCATTTGCCCTACAACTGATAGTGATGTAGAAATACACTTCATATGTTCAAATAAGGCAAATTAATATAAATAACGCGGTTTGCTCTTGTTTACTCACGTTCATTGACTCGCCACAAATAGAGTCTACACATAAAATATACTCAACCACCTATGCACATATTTTCATCTCACACAAAGACACTGAACAACATATAAAATAAAAAATATAAATAACAACACCAAATACCTATTCAAGAACCTAACACACATTAAATCAACTTAACGATCTAATCTACCTATCCATCCCATCATACACAGCCACAACAAATACAAATAATCATGAACTCACACATGAGTTAAAGAGAGCTCGCTCTATTACTACCAACATACCCGCTCAATACATTTTCACATCCTCCATAAGTCTCTGTGAGAAGCAACAGAGTCAAATCACTTTAGCACCCACACACCATACCTAAAAAGCCAGCTCATAAACTACTATTACGTAATCAAGATGTGCATGAGGTAGTATGAATTATAGATAAGAGCCCACGACACTCCCCACCATACACCAAACAATAATAACACATAGCACCCAAAATACGCTGAAATGACAACAACTCCACCACAACATGAGCCAAGCACATGCCCAACGTTATAACAGCCAGCAGAGCTAGAGACTCACTCTCATCATCTCTGCTGAGCAGCACACACGTCCACAACAACATATGAGAGCGCATAAACACTGCCACAACACACACCAAACCATAACCCTAACAACCACGCATAAACTAGTTGGTTACTGTATATAGTGACTACAATACTCGTTATAAAAAATAGCAACCCCAACATGATGAGGTACAAACCACAAGAGCAATAGCTAACAAAACTACCATACCAAAACACTAATATGCACGAAGAATCTTCTATTATAGAAAAATCAAAAAACACTCCACCCCACACCAACCTCAACAACGACGGTCCACTACCTTCTACCACACTAATAGAGAAAACAGAGGCCACCACAGATCACAAACCATACCATACTAAGTAATTCATATTCACAACAACATATCCAAATAACAACTAAAAACACTAACACTAACACACTTAAATCACATCAGAACACTACTCCAGCACCACAATCACTCACACACACAAGACTCCACACACCACACCACCTTCCACCACTTCTACTACCGAGACACTAATAACATACACACCATAACTAACAATAACCACATAACCTCACAAACACAACAACAAACAACTACCCTAAATAAATACTACAACTCAAACACCTAAACATCACTCCACCCACAACTATACTACCACCACATAAAAATATACCACTCAACTTACAAACTAATCAATTAACATTATATATAACTAACTAATATCATATTATATATAGTACTAATATATATATATTAATATATATATAATATATAATATATATATTATATATATATAAATATATATATTAATATATTATAGAGCTAATAGTGGCTCAGTTTTCTCCAAGAATGCTGAGTATATAAGCTGAAAGTACATAAGTAAATAAATTAAATTATATTCTTTATAGAGCATGTATATATATATTAATTTTACGTTTTTCAAAATATATAGAGGTATACTATACTTAATTAATATAAATTATATTATATAAATATTTTATAATAGTAAATTTTATTACTGCATTTATTATTTGGTAGGTGTTGGTGGGTGATATTAAAAAATATCACCACCACTAACTTAACCAATCTACACAATAGCACTCAACAAAAAAAACTCAACACAGCCCAATCCCATAATAAATCTTCCACTATAGTACCATATCTATAGGTCACTACACACACACATAACTACACACACAGCAAAATGAGCAAATATAAATGAGAATGACAACACAACCCATACTCAGAGACCCTACAACTCACTCATACCGCACACTACCTCTTAGCTCAAGCTAATTACGCTCTATATCAACACCACCGAAAAATACACAAACCACCATATCATAATTCACAAAAAATAACACTAACTAAAAACCCCCGCCCTAAATAACTACTACTCACACACTCAACACAACACACACCAACAACCCCACCTCACCTACAACTCCAATCCAAACACCAATCACCAAAGACAACAATATAACAAATACGGATAGTCGAACTATACACACATAACCCTCAACACATACATTAATACTACCTAACTAACTTCCCATGTCCAGCCAAACATTCGTTACATACAACACACACTCTATATCACATGTAATAAAATTTGTGATAGGAATATTCTAATTTATTTCGCATCAAATCCATAACTATATATATATATATATATATTCTAACGCGTATCCATACATTTACAGCAACCCAAACAACGGTCGAGACAAAAACCACTTCTCATGAGACCAGACACTACTAATTCATAGCATCACCTCTATAGTAGAGGACTTGAATATCACACTCTCAGTCCACACAAACACAGTGAGACAGAACTACATATCATCGATACACGCGAGAGTACTTTATTGACGTGTTCACGTACTCGATTTTTATTATAAGTAACAACGCACACCCACCACTTCACGACCATCACATACACCTCACGCACATCTGCTCCAATCTCAATCAATCTCATCATAACGCCGCATATACCTATTAGATAACTTACCAACTCAATTAACTTAACCAACCCTAACCCTTCTACACATACCACCAACAACACTACATCAACATAATCTTACAACTAAATAAATAAATAATATCACAGATCCCTAAAATACTAATCACAAACTAACTATATAAAAATATAATAATACATCAAAATACAAAGAAATAAATAAATACATAAATAACAAATATAAAACAACATATAAACAGATATTTTTCTTTAATAAATGATCAAAAGCACTGTTGCCAAATACCATACAACAACACACATATCAACAAATACCCAAACACATACACACTAATAACACCTTACAGGTGACCTAACACAAACACACATCCTAGACTAGCAGTCACACTCACACACTCTAATTATCTCTATCGCATTAAAATTCTTAAACCACACCTAATAACCCTCCTCTAAACCACTCCACCCTTTAAGCACACACCAATCCACAAATTTATACACATTAAGCCCACTAAGGACTCACAAAAACTACTCCTCATTGAATCTACCCCAGCTAACCCAGAGACTTAACTAATGCTAAAATCATATAATTAGGTCTTTATCGTATTATTACTATATTCAAACCAACCGACAAACGTTCATAATACTTAACCACACGCTACAATAAAAATGAGATCACTATTTAGACACAGTAATAGATTAGAATACGAACGAACACATCGATAATAGCCCCATAGCGTGAGATCACCAAGACACATATTCCTATTAAAATCGCCATCCAAATACACAGTACCTGTCTCAAACCAGTCGCTCCAAACACACACACTAAACCTAAACCACAGCAACACAACGGAGTACACAGATAAAAACTCCCAACACCATACCAGAAGCACACCCCTAATCACCCACACAAAATGTGTTCACTCAACTGACGAAAAGTGTCTATATAGTTTGTGAGAATCTAGACTCTCCTCGAAACACGACAGTCTCTACGAGGAATCGATATAGAACTATCATAGAGTCAAACTTATATGAAAACTCCATCCTACGCACCATAACACATATATTATATATATATATATATTCTCCTCTCGTCGCTCTCTCTCTATAATCCTCACAATATATAAACTTATTATCACTCTCACTCTACATTAAAAATATATGAGTGGAGAGTAAACTCACCCTCGGAGAGAACCAAAACAAATATAACGACACACGCGACACAATGACCACTCGTCGAGAGTACAGTGCACGCAACTGCTCCTCTCTCGAGCTTCACACTCTTCTCTCTGGCGCTCTCCTCGCCGCGGCTCACGACCTCGACCAACCTTTTCATCCGACTAAATAACGTGCCTCTCACACAGGAACCGAACCTCTCTCCACTGCACCACATCACAACACTACATCCTCTCTCCCCATCTCAATTCAGAGAGTGACCTCATACACATCGCTAATAACACTACGTGGCAACTATCACCACACTCCCACCCTCATATTGCGCAATAACATCTCTCCGGCCTCCAGGAGTGGCACATGTACGTCGGACACGCACCACATCCTACAATCGAACTCACATGAAGAGACTTCTTGCGAGAACCTCTCGACACGTACATGAGATAAACAAATACTTACACACACCACACACGCTCTCACTAATATCAACTAGTAGAACGATGCGAAATGGTGGTTCACTTTTTATGCACACCGTAAGAAACAAAGAAAAGCCCTTAAAGTATTTCCCACTACCCACATACAAACAAAACAAACTTCTCCAACTAAACACAACAACCATAACTCATATATAATTTTCACTCACCACAAAACATTTTAAGTTGACGAGTACGACTAACCACCGTATACTTAGCGTAACAGAAACTCGGAAGACCCCACCCACCACGAGGGGGAAAGTAAGTACCGTACACCCACAAGGATTTGGGTGCACTGTGCTATTTAACACAACGAAACCTGTACGAAAAAGTGGCTATCCGGACATCAGTCATGACAACACATATATCCATCATGAACACTCGCAGACAGCACGAACACACATATACACTCTCGTAAAAATACCAGTATAGAACACCATCTACACCAGTGTACACTGAAGATATAATAGTACCCATCAATCCTCTCCAACAAGTACGCCTACTCACAAAACAGACGCACTCAACTGACGCGACCGTGTACTTACGAGATCTCGTATCTCACCTCGCCATCTTTCAATTATCTAGACACCACCGGAGCTATGTCATACCTCTCGTTTAGTATAATGCGATCCTACAAAACTCATTCCTATAGTAATTATATGCTAAACAACACTAATCCGCAAATAGAAGACTCAAATAATCCTTGAAAATGCTTCCTTTATTTTCGCAAAAATATACAACAAAGAAAACAGACACATATCAAGGCAAAACTACATAAAACCAAACTAAAACTGTCACTCTCACACTCTCACAACTCATTCCTTTATACTCATTCATAGGCTGAATATTCAACATATGTCATAATGGCTCTCTTTGATACACTCGTTTAGAATTGCTCCGATGTCTTCTAGCTAACGAAGTAACATCCTAGAACACACCAACCAAGCACCCTTATATAAACATGAAATACACAACAGTAACCTACAATAATGAAAGTAGATTGTCCAATCCTACCCTTCACCACTAATAACTCGCACCAGAGAACACAAATACAACTCATCCTACTATACACACTAAGATAGATACAAACTACACTCAGCACAATTATCTTCCCCTATAATACATCAATCCTCTAATACAAATCCCACATAAAGAGCACAGTAAAAATAATTGCACACACACATAATCAATCAACTAGTAACCTACTCATACTCACTCAATCACCCTACACGACATGAAACACACTCACGTCACCAAATCACTCACACACATACTCTACCACACTCTCACAATTGTAATTTTCAGTTACTAATTAACCTCTCTACGATAAAAACATCTATAAAGATAAGTGATTTAACTGTATATATATACCACTACACATCAAAAGAAGCACTACCACAATCACAATACCATTAACAATATATACAATTAATACATACCAATAAATACCTACACACATACCGAACTCAATAACACACAATACATACACACCCTCACTATCTAACTACCTCAATTAACTCAACACAACTCAACAATACTCATAACCTAATCAATCAACCCCCAACTCCACAATAACTACACCAACCATATCAATAAACACTACTAACACCACTAAGTAAACACCATCATCATACCAAATCATATACTCACACAATATAATATTACTTAACTCCCAAACCTTAATCATACAATATATAAGTGAGTACAATATACTCACTCATATATAGTAACCACAAGGTAAACATCACACAAAAACATCTCATCAACTCTCAAAACTCCACTATAACCTTATATAAATAATATATATAGATATAGTACGTTACAACACCTCTAAGGCATCATAAGGCATACTCTAAACACAAACCTGACCTCAACATCACCCATATACTAATACTCTAACCCCTACTCACCAACCCTCATCAACATACCACTAAAACCCCTACACAAAACCACCCAAAATCACATAAAACATAAAATAACACTATCTCTACAACAAAACCATATATATAACACATGCCAACATGACCACTAACCTCAACTCAACACCATACCTCACCACACACGCTATACAATAAATACACCCTAACAAAAACCATATACACACAAAACATACCCTAATACTCACTAATATCTATATAAAGTACAAAATTACACCTAAATCACCTCACCATACCTCACCTACTACACTACACCACCAACACTCATTACCCAATCACCATCATACTATATCATAACTACTAAATACCTCAATTCACATATCCACTTTACAAAACATCTAACTAAAACTCAACAAATACCTAAATACACTACTATGAAAGATAACATCTCTACACTCTCACATATAAATATATACAAAAACTACCAATAACAATACACAAGAGCGCTAACTACAAGATACACACGAAACCATATACTATATCGTAGTATCACTCAATTCAATATAATAACACAAACCCTCAACACTTCAAATAAATGATCTGACATCAAACCACATAGTCACTAGTACAAATCCATCAAATAGCTGAGAAACCACTAAAACAAATAACTAGCCCCTATTCTAATACTTCACACAAAATTAATAATAAGCATTCAACAAATACTTATACCTACTAACACCACCCACCAGCACATATCAGATAATTAAGCATAAACTATAATAACTAATCAACTTACTAGCGAATTCCGCACGAAACAACACCGAACGAAGACACGAAACACCGACGCGAGCCCACCCGACACGACAACATTAAACAATAACCTAAAACCACATAAACTTATAAGAACCTCATACATATATAGTTATCATTACTACTAACCTAGTATACAAGTTTTCTAATCACATAATAATACTATCAATTGAGTGATCTCGAGCCGAAACTACTCATTAATAATACTATGATCTACTAATAATAAATTATATACTATAATATCAATAATCATCAATACCTATCACTATAATCTCACAACCTCAACATCAACAACAACACTAAAATAATACTCACAAATATTTTCATTTATCCAATACTTACCCTCATAACAAAACACAAATAACCTCAACACTCACTCACACACACAAACCTACACACATTAAATACCACACACATATACACTCACTCCTAACATAACATAACATCATAAAAAACATATAAATATCATAATAAACATATCCTGTGTATCATTATAATATAATTAATAACTAATTATATATATAATATTAATATAATATAATCATTAATAAGATATATCATAATATACATACATAACCTACTCCATTGCCAGTTTAACATTAACATACACCCCCACACACATAACCCCTACACCTAACAACCACCACCACAACAAATACTAACACTCATAACTATAAAACTTACACACAACAACCCTCACTAATATAATTATCAATAAATACAACACCCTAAATCATATAACCTACACTACACTCACACAACCACAACAATCAACCTAAACACCATAAATCAATACACCAATCAACAACACACCAACTCAAATAAACACACACCCACCAACAACAATCATCCACTAAATAAAACCATACTCAATAACTCACCACTCATATACCCTGTAATAACCCATCACACCACCTAAATCAATAAAACCTACACACTAACCTACACACTAAACTAATACACTTATAAAATAACTATACAATCTAACATAATTTTTATATTTCTTTAAACCGATATTAAATATACCTATAATATTAACCAACCACACTTAAATACACATACGCATAACACCCCATAATATAATACCTACTATACAATAACAACCACCAACATCACTCCACTACACCTACACAATATTAAAACAATACTCCTCAACCTACCCTACACAAATAAACTAACTAAATAAAATCCTTAATAAATTGAAACTCAACCCACTATACATAAATCTACATGATAATATCTAACAAAAATGATATTCTTAAATGAATAACACACCAATACCATAACAATTAAAGAGTACAAAGCACACACTTTAATCATACAGGAAAGCTCTCCACTCCTATTAGAATCAAACTACCACCAAATCACTAACAATAGCTAACTTTAACCAACATTACATTTACACTACCTAAAAATAAATAAAAACACATAACTCACTAATACATCAACTACTCATACATACCAATCACATCCATACTAAATATAGTACACATATTAAAGATCACTAAATAAGGTCACTAACTAATCGTATAGACTTTATATTCTATCAACGATATTGCAAGATGAACCTTAACCTACACAAGTGAGAATACTATATTATAACTAAAGAAATAAATATTAGAACACTATACACTTATCACATATACACTTACTTAACAAATACCTAATACTACACAAACATATCCACTACCACACAACCACCTAAAAAAACTCATACACTCACTCACACGAATCTCACACCACTAGACAACCACACAACCAACAACCTCTCTCACTCACTTATAAACCACTCAACAATACTCCACTAAACGAAACCTGACACATCAACCGAACACCCCACAAAACAGACAACTCAAAACCCACCCAAACCACCACATAACACCACAAAAACACACTAGAATAAACATAACACATGATTACATCAGCAACACTTTCTGAAACAACTTAACAAACAATAATATAACCTAAACCTCCCACTCTCCAATCACTACTAAAAATTCAATATAAAATACCGTATTAATAACTATCCAACAACATAACCAACATCAAAATCCACACTCATAATATTATAAATACGATCACCATCTAAAACCAAAGCACAACTAAACACAGGAAACCACAACACACCAACAAAACACAAACAACATCACAACCCCAAACAAATAAAACCTCTCCACCGCTAAGCTCACCGCACAAATTATTCTTCTATATTAGAATATAAACCCTCTCACACACACCAATACCACAAATTCACAAAAAGATAATAATATAATATACACCTAACACCGAAACAAACTCACCACTCGTGACATAAACACACCCAAATCGCAGGCAACGATAATTCTGGAGCTAACATCTCACCGATCAAAGTCATGAAATACATAATATGATACCATAAAAAAAAAAAACAAACACACATCCACCACTTATAGATCCTAACAACATAACACCCAAATACCAAAATACCATAATACCCCTAAATAACTAAAAACTATCACACATAACATCACCCCAACACACCTCAACAACCCCATACATAATAATAACACACACCATTACCACACTCAAACCTCAATATGATGTGAACACAAAGTTAATAAGATACTAACACACACACTACGTAACACTAACATACACCCTAATACATATACTCACATGAGTATAACAAACGTGCATCCTACTCTCATTAGGCAATCTCCTCTCGATCATAGCGGTGTAACTCAAAAACAGTTCGGATAATACATAAGATATTGGCTCATCACACAACCACGCTCAACTACCACTCAGAGCCCTTACACTCTCAAGAGAAATCTATCACTAAAAAATATCGTAGCACCCCAACTAAGTAAGATTATACACTCTCGGCTAATACCATAAGAGACCTATACCATCTTACATAAATCACGCGTCCAATAAAAGGTAAAATAAAGAGATGAAAATTGGCCACTCAATCGACTCTGACATACAATGAATATATATCTATCAGTGTACACAATTCTCCAATCGTAAAGCACACACACGCAACTTTACGAGAATATGCTCTGTCCATATATACAGTAATATAGCCTAACGCTCAAACTAATTAAAAAAATATATACACAAACAACACAATAAAACAATTAGATATACGTAGCCAAACAATCAAAAACAATCGCAATATTCCTCTATATAGTCAACCACAATTTAGTGAATAATCAAGGCAAATAGGAGCACGCATCGATACTATCTACGAGCCACGATCAGACTTGACCAAAGAAGAGACGACAAGTTAAAGAGAACTACGTATATATTTAATCTTAAGTATTAGAGCAGAACCAGGAACCTATCTATACATACACATCTGCGAAGTTGAATCTACTTTCCTAATAATAAAGGACTATCAATAGGCATCCTAAAAATGTAATCCAAATATTCTAGTTACTCTCAATACATAATCAAGTTTGAGGAGTCACATCATACTAGGACTTACAATTGAGTAAATATCACATCGCCTGTTATATAAAATATTGAAAAATTTTCTACATGATAATAAAATAACAACACACAACAAACAACACACAAACATCTCCCCTACAAATGACCACACTCACTTAAACAACACCACTAACACACAGACACAATACCACCCAAAAAACCCCCCCCACCACCTTCCCCTCATACTCTTAAATGAGGAGAATCAACACAACACAGCTAAAATATAAATTTCTCTCTCTCCCCATACACATAAATAGAGAGACACGCATCGCAACCACACTCTCCAACGACAACTAAATACAATGATCCCAAACCACATTTAACGAGGCAGCTAGCCCAAAACAAACAGCTCAGCACCAACAACAATACTCGGCCAAAGACCAAGACAGCAAACTATTAATTACAACACTGTTGAAGAACTATACTATACTATATAACTAATACCTACAATAAACTCACATACAACACCACTCAACCACACCACCACACTATATATAAACTAACCAACCCAAACTACATACCAACACATAATTAAACACCCCAAAAATACACTATATCACCATCCAACCAATCAACACCAAACAACCTACAAAACAACCACACACTCCACACCCACTAACCCCCCATACACACTACAACACCAATCACTACTACCAACATAAAACAAACCCTACCTCACCTAACACACCCCAATAACCCACCTCAAAAAACCCTACTACATAACTCACACTCAACTCAACACGAAAAAATTTCTGAGCATAACACTGATCCCCTACCCACACCAACAACAATATATATAATATTATATAATACCTCCCACAACACCAAATACAACACACACCCACCACCTCACAATAAACACTATCACTACCACTCCACGTGATGACAAAATCACAATAACAAACCAACATATAATTATAACATCTTACAATAGAAACCACAACTCAAGTTCCTAACAACTATAAAACACTTTTTAAAAAACCTACAATCAAGCCACTTCCAAAATCATCACAATCAAACCATCCAAACCGAATCACAATATCACCAAATAACCCCAAAAACTCACCACCCATACAACCTCACTCACCACAAACCCCTATCAACACACACTCACACAAACTATAACAACACACTTAACTCTAATAAACAATCTCATATACCAATCACCAATACAACAAACTCACCACCTACCTACACAAATACCAACCCACTACACTACAACTAAACCTCTATATATATATATCACTAAACCTCTATGTATAATAAAGTTTACATATAAAATACATAACTACTTCATGTCTCCTTCCACCTGCTAGTAACAAACCCAACAAACCAACTACCCAACGCACATCTAAAAAAACAACACAACGAAAACCTCATAAAAGATTCTCAAAACACAGGGAAAAAAAACTTAGACAACACCCACAGACCACAACCTCCCACAAACACCAAACAAGCCACCAAGCACCACAACACACCACAACCAAACGAAAACCAAAACAAACACAAAGACACCACCACACAACACCACCAACCCAGTAGAACCCCCCAAACAAACACCCCAGTAAGAAACACACCACTACCACATACCCTCGAACCGACCCCAAAGTCCGCCAGACGAACACTAAAACCACAGAAAGCACTACAGCCCCTCTCCTACCGCCCCTTAATATAACCTACAAAACTTAAGTCACCCGACGAACCCTCACCCGATCCACACCAACACCGCAACGAACACAACACCCCACCAACACACACCCACCAAACACACCCACAACCAACCAACACCCCAAAACAACACCCCGCACACCACACAAACCACACAACACACACAAACCCACACACAAAACCACCCAACCGCCACAAATCACACGAAAACAACACACCTAAAACACCCACCTAACGAACGCCCTCACTCACCCACAAGAGCCAACCATACACCTCACCGAGAGAGAACCCCAATCCCCACCACAAACCACTCCACAAAATAGCTCAACGCCGACCGAGAATCCAATCAAACTCACCTCTCACACACAGGCCACGACGCACAACCAACTATAAAAACAACTCAACAAGTGGCAAAATTTTTTCAAGTGTCGGGGAAACGCTAAAAATATTTGTCAAAATTAATACCATTAGTTCAGTATTTATATGATTTCCTAGAAAGCCTACAGCTAAGAAGAGCATAGAATGTATCTGAGCTCGCTGAATAACGCTAAGTCTTCAGGAATTTATTAAATAATATTGAATGAGTATATGAAAAAGAAAATCATACAGAGCAAAAAACCCATCAATAAGCCAAAATCAAAATAAAATATCGACATATCGATACGAAAAAGTTCTTAAACCATCTACATATACTCCATAATACCTCTACAATCACAATCATACAAATCAATAACACAATCACTCCACACATCACTTAATAGTAAAACAACCCCCACACTACCCATTCACCTCTATACGAATCAGCAGACAATACTACGAGCAACACACACCATCCCACACCACTTCCAAAAACCAAACTCAAACACCTGCATCCTCATACCTAATACGAAACCAACCCACCCCACTCTCAATTCCATAACAAATCTTCAAACGAAGAGCCATGAACATCTCAAACCCCACACAATCAAAGCACAACAACACTCATCCAATACACATCCACACGAATTCCACCTACACAACAAAAACACCCACAACATACATCCTCCAAAACGCCACAACCCAACATCAAAAACGAGCTAACGTTGCAACTCTACTACTCCTCCCGCTCTGGAACTTCATCTCTCTCAGCACTCGGCTCGCCAGCTCCTCCACCCAAAAACCACACACACTCCAAACTACCACGCACCACATAGCAATAGCCACCGCCACGGTATCTAGTACGTAACCACCCTACACGACTACCAAATAGATAGCCCGAATATATCCACACATACTAACAACGCACACAACACCCAGCGCAACTATAATAGGCACTCTCTCCACACATATAATAGCACACCACACCATTAACGCCGAAAATAATACAAAAAAAGATATCAGCCACACAGTCACCCAGACAATGAACACGTCACAACCCAGAATTCACCCCACACAATAATACCCCCTAACTAGTTGGCCGATAACCCTCAATTATCACACCACACATATCACTACTAAACCCACAATTCACATTCTGATACTGCAAGGAATTGAAAGCCACATCACAACACCAACCAACAAACGACGCAAACAGCAAATTCACTCACCCACACCAGGCGTAATAATACATCACCACTTCCCTTCGACACAGATCCGACACCACACGTTGCTGTTTCTCCACAAGATAACCACCTCTACTATCTAAGTCTCACTAAACATATATATATAGTCAAATCCTGAACATATTCACACAAACCTACCACTCCCTTGGACACAGAGCACTATCTAATCAGCACAACCAACTTCAACATTATATCCTCACCCCGATAAATACCCCCACCCACAACTAACCGCACAACACCAACCCAACTACAGACAACCGAACACGACTCGAAAAATAACTCACTTCCAATCTCACATATATAACAACCAAGCTCACATTTCGAGACCCACTACACAGCGGCACACACCCACGCTGCTACCACACGAATGACCACTCAATCACTAGATCATAGAAACACAACACACACCTGATATACCTATACAAGTCGCAAGACCAAACAACACGCCTCCCCACACACTCATTTAACAAAGCACTAATAAGTTACACTAGCACAACCACCCCACTCTACCCACTCACCCAAAGACAAATCGACACCACATACAACGAAATACAACACACCAACAAATCTACACAAACATAACACAACAACAGCCACCTCCTCACCACTCCCAAAACCCAGATTCTAACGCTACCCTCAACACCCAAAATAGCCCAACCCACCTCCATACACAAACAAAACCCCACGCGCGGGAACACAAACCACCAAAGTTACCCTACATTACACCCGCCAGCAACTCACCCACACCTCACTTACACTAGAGAGCCACACAATCCCACAAAAGACCCAAACTACTCTCAATACACACACCAAAAAAAGAGCCATGCCACGCCCACAAAATCATCAACCTCCCTACCTCCTACACAACGACCCACACACACTCACACCGCACACAAAACACACACTCTCGACCTCTCTCCCCTCACGAACTACTCTCTACTCCATACGCACCATAACCAAATCAAAAGAATCTAAGACCCCCACCACACTACAACCCCCCATCTCACCGACCATGAACCCACCCACTCAACCAACCACAACCATCACTCAACTGACACGACACATTCCAAGCGCAAACACCCCACACAACCCTCTCTGTCAACCAACAAACAACCCACAACACAACACCACCAACCAACACCAATAACTGCCCCCCCACACCAACAACTACAATGTACACCAATACAACATGACACACAAACCCACAAAACCACGTCGTACCACCCGAAAGCACAATATCAAATCACGCCAAACAAAACCCCAGGTTAAACAGAACATCGCTTAACTCTAAAAAAGAATTTAATACAAAATCCCTCACTACAAATGACATACATTGCTCGTTCGAGTCTGACTCCACCAACCAAGTTTACAACATACGAACTCAATCAGATCCTAATCTATCACACCGCAAAACACATCTATCATCTCCAAAACACCAACAAAAATAACCGAAACCGAGTCACCACAATGAGAGCACACTCCTTCAAGCCACACCATAACTCACCAAAAACCCGAACACCACCGTACTGTACCTACCTACACAAGAAACAACAAACCTAAACCGCTACTCAACCCACACTCACTCCAGTCACCCCAAAATACGACCAATTTTTTTTAGCTGTAAAAATCAAGTTCACTACCACACTCGACTAGTTCTCTTTGCGTTTTTAAAGGGTTGATTTGGCTCCTAAAGCAGCTGTATAGCTACCACCATCCAAAACATACCAACCCAAATCCAAACAAACACACAACAACTCATTGACACCCACACACCAACCAACGCTGACGTTACCCACCAACCACCCAGACAAAACCACCACCAACCACCTCACACACAAACCACACACCCCCCTCACACTGCCACAACCCCCACCACCCATAACCACAAACCCTGATTGCAACCACAACAACCCCACACCAACAATACAAAAACAAACAACCTAAAATCACACAGATACACAACCTCCTCAACACCATTCCCTAAATCCACCAGTATTCACCATAAACACCCAAAACACACCAACCACAAAGCACTACACACACCCCAAACCAAAACCAGAACCCAACAACACACAATCACATTCTCTCGGCCACAAAAACTCACCAGCAAAAACGTGCCCCACAAAACTCACGCCATCACTATATCCACAAACATAACACGACAACCACACACCGAGAACCCCCCCAAAACCAAACTATCATTTAAACAAACCACCTCACAACACCACCAACAACAACCTGGACACTACAGCCGCCCAAATAATCACGCAAACCAACACACACACCAACGCATCACACCACAACCATAAAACACCAAAAAAATATACAACCTAACACTTTCTAGACCAATAATTCCAACCCATCCCCCAATGACAACAACACAACCAACACAACCACTCCTCTTACCTTCTCCAAACAACAAACCCTAAAAGACACATAACAACACCCCACCACAAAACCCAACTAAGAAACCCTACCACCACACTCTCACAAACATATACGCAAAACAAACTACCCAAAGCAGACCAATGAGCTCACTCACAACACAGAATCAAAAACGACACAACACAACTACCACCAACTACCTCAAAAAACTAGCCGCAAATCAGAGGCACACGATCACACCCACATCCTAATCCACTACACCCGAAGAGCGCTCTCCATCACAACCACCACCACAACACACACATCACACACACACTACAACAACCCCACACACAAAATTAAAACAAAAACCAATCACCCCCACAACACGCGAGATCAACGGACACTCAACCCTAACAACTCCACACACCTCCAAAACCCAAAAACCTAAACTACCGCTCTGCAACCACTTCAAAAAACACACACCCAGTCCCCACATCACAAACCAAACACACACACTTACACACAACACACAACACAACACCTACTAACACTCATCTACACACACCACCGACACACAACCAAACTCAGACACACCCTCCACCAACATAAACACTCTCCGCGAGAGAGAGTAACGACACCCACACACCCCCACAACAACAGCCGGGAACCAACAACAAAAAAACCCCACAACACCACACACCACCCAACACACACACACACCACCCAACAACACACACACCCACAAACACCACCCAACCAAACCCAACCAACTTCCACCACCCAAACCAAAACCCCAACCCTATAATCGAAACACTCACCATTACACAACCTTCCACTACAACCATCACATCCCCCACGAAAACCAACAACACAACCCTCCAGCACATCAGACGAATCCAAAACCATGCAAATATCCAAGCATACTAAACAAGACCACACAACAACCTCACCACACCATCGACCATAGACCGAACGACCACTACTACAAACTCACACCAAACTAATCCCCAACCCAGCACAATGTCCCACAACCATTATAGCCACAAACTTACTCGACAAACAACCACAGCACTCAACAACAACAAACTCATCCGACAAAATAGAGTCCAACACAAGAAACAAGGACACCAAAAATAACACACACTATCCACCTTACCCTCCTCCAGCCACAACACAAACTAAATACAAAACACAACAATCCACCTACCTGACATCCCTACACCAACACCAATATTCCACTCCCCTCAATCCAACAGGACATACCAACACCAAAATCCCGTAGGATGCACCAACAACAATAAACCTTCACTAAATAAATACTCCAATACACAACCAACACCAATTCTTCATAGTTTCTTACCGCACTTAGCACGATATGGTCTCACGCTGTCAAGTGCCGCCTGCCTATTATTGTTGTCCGACTTTACGGAAATTCTTTTCTTCTCCTACCCCTAAACGACACCAGAACCGTTTTGCAGCACACCACATCATATCTTGAAACCCACTCTGAACAACAATAAGCATTGCTACCACACCTGCACCCAAACACCACCATCTATTAGAATTCGAAAGTTGATGTTCCTTTTTAAGTACAAAAGATCGCAGAAACTCTGACTACCATACATGTTTAACAGCCTCAATTTTACCGTTTTGAACTACACCAAGGGGAAACTCTTTTGCGTTCCCACATATCCTTAGACCACTATAGAGGCCCATTTTGAATTCCTACTTCTTCCATCAATCTCTGTTATACATTCCCAGACAACGATTACTTAGACCATGTTGCTCTGTATAATCACAGTGAGAAATCGTTATAGAATACTAAATGTGTAACTTAGTACGTGACTCAATAATGAAACGATAAAGATATAGTTATTATTATTACTCTTGTCATTACATAAGTTAACACTTTGAACGAAGTATACCTATGCAGAGAAGTTACACCGGTCAAGTACTATCCTAATATTTACAAAACACTCCAAATAAAAACCACTTAGCAGATGTCGCCTTGATTTATTTGCTCGTCTCTTATTAGGTGGCTTTGTGTTTATTATATTGGGGGGCCGTTTTTTTCTTTTTTTTCTTTTTTTGTTGGGCTTTTTAATGCCATGTTCTTGCCTACCTAAATCACCGCCTCGCAAGTAATTGTTTTATTGAACACATCTTGTTACTTTTGGAATCTTATGCTTTTTGTGTTCCAGACCATGTTTCGTATTCATGTTAAAAATATATTAAAGCCACAACGACAGGAAGTGGGTATACTATATGCATTACCCTTTAATACTGCAAGTAGCCCCCATATGTCCTCACACTCAATAAGACTTCATGGAGTCATCTTTACTAGTCACAACTACAAACTTTTAAGTTGCACCGATCTCATCTTCCTCACCTGTTGCACAGTTTCCACCCGACCTCTCTCTCAGTGTATCGTTCCCGTATTCTAATTTATTCATCATGTAATTCCTAAATTATATATATAACAACTACAGACCACAGTGTTACTACGCACAGAGTATGAACTTACCATCCGAACACAAGTAAACGCTGCAATACTGAAACTAGTATCCGACTTCACAAACCATAACCATCTGAAACTCTATGATGTACGACTTTACTTTCACAATGACAAATCCTGACCTATGTAGACCACGACCCATGGGCCTACAATTCCACCAATACAAATGCTACTCGAATGCATCTGTTTGTGCGGATTAAGAATCGCACCAACCCAGGATCATACGGCACGGGCCATATAATAGGGCTAACGGCACCCTACGACTCCTCTCCATTCTTCATATTATTTCTAACAGCCTTCCTCACTGCCATCCCCCCCATCTCTCCAAATTTTGTCAAGTAACGCCAGCACTACTATTTATATATATTCGCACACATATGATATCATAACCGTGACTGAATTTCTTTCGCGCATTTACTTTAACCAATCACTTTCACTTTTATACTCTATATTATATTTAAAGTTACTTTACCAAACCGCTTATCAATCGTATACCGTCATATTTCAAAAACTTATGTGTGTCCTATTCAAAAGAGCTACATCACATACCACTCATTTAATGTCTGTCATATTCATTAATGCCATTCGAGACTTCTCACTTTATAATTCCTTATATTACGCCTATTGCACAAATATCCATAAATATATCAGTAAATCAAAATATTCAAATGTAGTAACAGGGGATTTTATTTCTCAATTTTTCTATTTACTTTGGTGAAGCAAATGAAAAATTATGATTGTCACATGCCCCTTCGGAGCGATCTAAAACGACGCCGACCCTTTGTTCTACGCGTATTCCCGTCCTCTATACCACCAGATCCACGTCCTCCTCAGTCTAACTCGACACACCAGCTTTCAGATCGCGAAAAACATCAAACAGAACAACTTATACTCCTCTCCTCATCACCAACTACATAAACACGATCTCCATCACTCCTTACTATTTGCAACCTTTCTTTTCGCTTCGCTAAACTCAACACTTTCTCTCCTCAGGAATCATTTGCTGTACTTCACTCCACTTTTTCCGTGTACTCGGTCTCCCCCGCCGGTCGATTTTCCCAGCCATAACTTCAACACTTTATACATCCGCTTTAAAAACTTATAACTAATCACCTCCTTCACATGCCAAAACCATATCAAACGTTATTCACTGATTCTCTCATCAACCTCTTTCTTCTCACCACACACTCTAAAGTTCATTCCTCATTTATCAATTCTTCTCTACACCTAACACGCCCCTAGATTAAGTCATCTGCAACACATTGTACTTTAGATCTATACAACTCTTATTCCAGGACCATAGCTCCCTTTTATACATTAACAACATTTCACAAACAACAAAACCCTCAGATACTATATTATAGTATATATATATATATTTATATATATATATAGTATATATACTATATATATACAATATTATAATAAATAATATATACTGATATACTATATAATATTATATACCCATATATTTATATATTATATATAATATATACCTATATAATATATATAATGAATTTTCAAGAGGGTGGAGTCGAGTCGGAGTCGGAGGTCGGCAATTTTCAAAAGGGTGGAGTCCGTAATTTCAAAGTCGGAGTCGGAAAATTTTCTAGAGGTCGGAGTCGGAGTCGGAGTCGGAGTCTGGTAATTTTTCAGAGGTGGAGTCTGGCCCAGTCGGAGTCGGAGCGGAAAATTTTTTGAACACGACTCGCACAAACCCTGGTAGTAGACTATGGTTCTGGAATAAGAGGTATATATCTAAAGTATTCAATGTGTTCAGATGGACAATCTTAAGGGGGTGTTAGTGTGATAAGAATTGCATAAAATTCGGAAATAATGAATGTATCTAGAGGAAGTTGTATAGTGTGAAGAAAGGGTAAATGAGAGAATAATGAAAGTAAGCTTGAGATGGTTTGGTCATGTCGAAAGGATGGAAGATAGTCACGGATATTGGTTAAACGGCATGTATATGGTGCAGTATGGTGTGTAATCAACTATGACCGCTGGAGAGACCGAAGAACAGTGGATTGAGTCAGTAAAGGAAATACCTCCTGGAGGAGAGAAATGGAGTTTGGCAGAGTCAAAGAAGAAAGGTGTACTAATTAGGCTAAAGTGAATGGAAACGGAGTTTGTGAGGGTGGTATGGTATGTAGAACATCTGTTGTCAAGGATTGAACCCTACATTGACGATATGCCATAGTGACGGTCTGTTCTCATTGAGAGGTATAGGGGCGGTAAGGCTGAGCTTTCTTTTCGACTTGCCTTCTAATATTCTTCACTACTTTTCTGTTTTCCGCGTGCATGTTACGCACCTTACCCCAGTCTGGGGAAAAGAACGTCAAAGATGATATAATTATATACTATATTATATTATTATATATAATATATATATATTTATATATATATATATATATAGTATATATTTATAGGTATATATATCTATATATATATATGCAAGTTTTCATAAATACTTTACTCTGTACTTGTACTTGTTAGCTTTGAGTTACCATTGTACTTGTGCTTGTCATACTTGTACTTGAACCAAATATCAATAGAAAGTACTTACTTGTACTTGTTACTTGTACTGAACAATTCTAGAGTACTTTACTTGTATTGTACTTGACAAAAATGTACTTATACCCAAGCCTGATAATATATATATAATATGAGTATATATAATATAATATATATATATATTTTATATAATATATATATATAATATATACTATAAATATATATATAATATATATAAAGAACCATGTGTGTGGTGTACGTGAGTATGGGTAACGAATGAAAGTTGAAAACCTAGTTGCTGAAGTATGCCCTTTTATTCTAGCGAGGTGTGAAAAAACGAGGGAGTACTTGTTCGATGAGTATACGAAGAATAACTCTTATCAATATCGTTACACTCTTGCATATAAATATAAATTATATATTATCGTATATATAGAATATAAATGTTATGGTAAATAATAATAATTATATTATATTAATATATATAAGTATAAAGTATAATAAATAAGAGGTATATATAATATAGAGAGGAGAGAGAGAGAGAGAAGAAACATGTGTGTGTGTGTGTGTTACGCTGTATGGTACGTTTCGGTGGTGAAAAACCTACTGCGAGGATACCTTACTAACGAGATGTGAAAAACGATGGAGGTACTTGTTCGATAGTATACGAAAAATAACTCATTATCAATGGCCTTGCGTACACTTGCTATATACCCTATATATATATTATTTATGATATATATACTAATATATATATATATATATATATACTGATATATATTAATATAATATATATTTATATAATTAGTAATATATATAATATAGTTATTTTTTTTTATCAACATTGTTTTGTTAGCATTTATTGATGAGCTCGAAGAAAAAATACAGGTGTATTATTGAATATTCAAAATTTAATATTGGTCATAAACCTTGTATCTACCGGTGGTCTAATGGAGTAGACCATTTTACCGAAAGATAAAGAGTGGTGTGGTGCTTTCTAATCTCACGTCCCGACTGGACCATGTGATCGAATCTATATGGTTGAATTTTTAAAGAGTTACGTTATAACTATGGAAATTGTGAACGTCATACTTTAAGTTCACGAAGTAATTTTAATTTGCTGATCATGATGTTATTGCGTTGATATATATATATATATATATATAATAATATATATATATATATATATATATATTATTAAATAATATAATATATATATATATAATATATATATATATATATATATAAAACCGGGCCGGTGGGTGGCGGGCGGCTGACGGGGCTCGGGGTTGGGCTCAGACGCGTGGATGAACTCGGAAAAAAACGCAACGCTGTAATGAAGAACCATTAATTTGACGCCGCAAGTGTCAAAAACTCGCGAAAAATGATTCACGAACGTGGCTGAGGTGACTGAAAGGTTAACAGTTTCTGGGCTAACGTTGCTAGGATAATGTTTTTAAGTCTAATGGTCACTATGGATTCCGTTGCTAAGTGAAATATATTTAAGCCTAACGGTTGCTATGGCTTCCGTTGCTAAGGGAAATGTTTTTAAGCCTAACGGTTGCTATCGCTACCGTTGCTGGGAGATGTAGCTGGTTGCCAGAAAGTGATAAAATGGCTCAGGAAGGTAGCTGAGTACTAAAAAGTGGCTAAAAATGCCAGAAATATAGCAAAAAGGCTAAAAAGTGCCAGAAATATATCAAAAAAGGCTAAAAAGGGCCAGAAATATAGGGAAAATGCTAAAAAACGCTCAAGAAGGTAGCTGATCTATAGAAAGTCGCTAAAAAGTGCTAAAAATGATATATATGCATAGACAGGTTGCCAGATTTAGCCACAATCTGGCACCTGTCAAGGGTGCACCCTATACTATTGACCTTGAAAAAATAATACCATTACCGGAGACAGCCACCTTAACTCCCAAGTCACGATGGTGAGACGAGTGGACAAGGTTCATTGTTTGGATACCACCCATCCAAGGGTCTCCGAGGCATCTTTAGGTTTGGCAATTTTATTAATTATTTAAAAGAATATGTTCGAGTGAATGCTTATAAGCCTGTGATGTGGTATGTGAAGAAAGGGAAGAGTGTTGGGAGTGCCCAATAAACAAGTTCAATAGCCGCAGTAGCGTATGGCAGAGATTGGGCTAAAGTTCCCTCTGTGAAAGTGAAGCGCGAAAAAAATGAGACAAAAGACAACTGAGTGCAGAATAATATTCATGCCCAACCTAACACTCCTCCGTTTATGTCCAATGGGGTGTACCTACATCACTCAGCACAATAGCTACGTCCTCTCCTACCTAAGTAAACTTATACATAAAAACAAGTATTGTAACAACTATCATATTTAAAATATCTCAAAAATTAATATAAATCAAATTAAAAGTATAATTTACAATTTTTAAACATTCCCAACCCCAGCATTCGAAAGTGCTGGTGCAGATGTCAAATTTAATCCGGGTGTGGCATACCTCAAAAATATAAACTGCTTACAATATATATATATATATATATATATATATATATATATATATATATATATATATATATATATATATATATATATATATATATATATATATATATATATATATATATATATATATTATAAATTAGTAACATCCGCATACGCGCTTTGCCCTGCGGATGTTGCGCGGATATTTATTGTCGAGATTTGATAAAGAATTTTATAATAAAAATACCGAAGATGAATCTGAACACAAACTTTAAATGAGAGACATGTGACTCGACTCAACTGTGTAATGATACTCTGATCTCACAGCATGAAGTTCATAATAATTTGAGTCAACAGAGTCGCATGAGATTAGGGATGCCAAAAATTAGCGCCTCTACAGCTTCTGTCTTCGATGTAATACCATTAATCTCAACGCTAAGGAAGCATTTTGAACCATCTTCAAATGAAAATGATGACGGTTTAAAAAAAATGAAAGATGTAATAAAACTAGAGCTAGAAAAACGCTTTGGTTCTGTGGAAATTAATGACCTTCATACTATTGCAAATTACTTAGATCCCCGTTATAAAGGCAATTTTTTTTTGTAACACAATATTAGAACAAGTTAAATAAGTGTGAAGTTGCAGTTGAAAACTTCAACTGAATAGCTCATTAATTCGGCCACCTATTAAAAGGAAAAAGAAAAAGCGAAATCTACAGAACCAACACCTCCTAGAAGTAAATCAATAACAAATTCACTGGAAGAATTTCTACAGTCCAGTAGTGATGAAGAAACACACGCATTACCAAAAGATGTAGTGCAAATGATTGAAAACTATCACCAAGAAAAACGACTAGATACAAATGATGATCCTATCAGTTGGTGAAAGTTAAGCAAAATGTTTACCCCACGCTTAAGTAAACTTGCAAGGAAATACTTGGCCTGTCCTCCAACTAGTGTTCCAAGTGAGAGTATTTAGCAATGCTGGGCTAATATATGATGAAAAGAGAAACAGACTCTCAGCAGAAAAGGCAGAAAAATTGATGTTTCTCAAGCTCAACCTTCCTATATTTGAATTTCAATACTAGTGCAAAAAGTATATAATCCATTGTAAAATCTCTTTCATTAAGGTCGGAGGTTGGGGAAAGAGGTTGGTGGAGTGCATTTGAGTTGGGTCCCTGTCCCGCACCCTGGTAACAATTATATTAATAGATTGTAGCTAAAACTCGAAATATATTAGGCATATATATATATATATATATATATATATATATATATATATATATATATATATATATATATATATATATATATATTATATAAAAAAAAAAATAGATATATATATATATATATATATATATATATATATATATATATATATATATATATATATATATAAACCAAGAGCCCTCCACATAGAAATCTTTATTCAAAAATTCACAACGTTTCGGAAATTAACCTATTTCCATCTTCAGGTGAAAACTAAAATACATAATATATAATAAATATTAACAAATATTAAAGTTATAAATTCTATATAGAACAATATCATTAGAGATACAAAAATAAATTTACATTTAACGTTACAAATAATTATCACAAAAACATCTTACATATTTACAAAAATGAATTAAGATTAGAAACAGGACGTCGCTCCGTAAACAAAAATAACCATGAAATTGAAATCAAATTATAAGCACAAATTTAACTTAAGTCTATTTTTAACAGGGTAACTAAATCAAAGGTAACTTTCAGAGTTAAAAACATCATCAAAATACTCTGGTAAACAAAACAAAAAACTCACCATTTAGAGTTACAAATTTAAGATCTATTGAACGTATATGCGAGAAGGGCGCTACTCCATGTCAGGGTTAACACAACTGTAGTTTAAAAGGACCGGAATCGCTATTGAGGGAAGGTTTGGTGTTGTGGATGTATAATGTTTCTAAAATATTTAGGTTGGTTTGTGATTTAGTTTGTGCTAGTATATTAAAATTATTATAGTTAAAGGTGTGGTCTGCTGTGTGGGAGTGGTCTCTAATGGCGGAGTGGGATGGTGAATTCAATAATGATTTGGTACGGGTGGAGATACCCCTATGTTCATTTATCCTCACGTAGAACTGGCGAGACGTACTGCCAATATAGACAGCATTACAGCTGTCACAAGTAAATTTATATATAATTGAGGACTGAAGAGCTATAGGGATACGGTCTTTATGATTGCAAAATGAAGATATCTTGTGTGAAGCAGTGAAAATTTTAGGGAGACCGTACAATACTCCTGGTGAAGAACCATGAGAGTAGATATCATTAAATATTGCTTTACTAATTTTGTTGGCTTTCAGCATCTTACGCAAGAAACGATTAACCTTCTCCTCTAAATTAAGTGACAGAATCAAAGGATCTTTATTGTGAATTGGAGTAAACTTAGTAGTGTCAGAGATGATGTTAAGCATTTTATTAATATAATCAGCTTTGTCTAAAAGGACGACACCAAGGCCCTTGTCAGGTTTACAAATAATTGTTGAAAGATCATTCTTAAGTGATTTCAAAATATTAATATCAGTCTTCGAAATTAAATAAGAGAAAATTTTTGAAGCATTAAATTTAAAATAAAATTTTTGGGCAAGAAGTTTTACCTTAAGGGTAACTGTATTAAAGTCGGAATTGAATGGTTCATAATTCTTCAACGAGTAAATTAATCTCTCGAAAGCACTAAAATATTTATAATAATCTATATGATATACAGGCAAACAAAAATTCAGACCCAAGCCCAGGAGGCGCTTTTCATTAGTTGACAAAACTTTGGAAGAATAATTATATATGTATTTATCAATGTTGACGGAAAGGTCACATCTATGTAAATTTAAAGCTTTTAGTTTATTGTCGTGACGGATCTTACATAGTGTTAAGCGTTTATTTATAAGTTTTGAAATTTTATTTGTGACAAACAAAAACTCAAGAAAAGTTAAATCGGTTTTAAGTCTATTTCGGCATTCATTATATTGTAGATTAATTCTTTTAATTTCTTTGTTTTTATAAGCTATTTCATTATTCAATAGTTTAAATTGAAAACCCTTGTAAATATTACAGTTATATAAGCGTTTGGAAAAAAGTTTAAATTTAATAAAACCAATAATAAAGATTTCTATGTGGAGGGCTCTGGTGTTGCTTTTCCTCATCAAATTAAAATTCCCATCACATAGTAACTGGATCGACTCTATTCGTCGGAAATATGGCCAAGCTGCACTTAAGACTATCAGACATTTCGAGAGCCTTTCATTTAGATTAGAGAAGAGAAGACTGGACGTCGCTTTTTTGAATACATGTAAGGCTTATGGCGTAATTCCTGGTTTTATTAAATTTAAACTTTTTTCCAAACGCTTATATAGACTAGCAAAATTTCTAGTACCTCTTTTGACCCCTTTCGCAAATAATGAATATATAATTAAGAATTCCTATAGTTTTAAGAACTGGATTTTGGACATTAATTTGAACGATTATTTCATGTCAAGTTTTGATATTGAGTCTCTGTACACAAATATACCTATAAATGATGCAATAGAATTTCTCTAAATGATATATTTCAATTAAATCATAGTTTTAACGGCTTCAATATATCTGAATTTAAAACTCTACTTACATTAGCCACCCAGGACACCTATTTCTTTTTTAATAATATACTGTACCAACAAACAGATTCTCTAGCCATGGGTTCCCCACTTAGCGCCACCCTAGCCAACTCTTATCTGAGCCATTTTGAAAAGATCTGGTTATCAAATTGTCCCCCCTCCTTCAAACCAGCCCATTACAAGAGGTTTATGGACGACACTTTCCTACTTTTTTTCTGATAAAGATAAGGTTTTACCTTTTTTTGATTACTTAAATGCTCAATTAACTAATATAAATTTTACAAAAGAAGATGAAGTGGATAACACCCTACCATTTTTGGACATGCTTATTAGGAAATCGACTCAAATTTCACCGTAAGTGTTTACCGAAAAAAGACTTTTTCAGGTTTAGGACTAAATTTTTTTAGTCACATCCCTCTTGTTTTTAAATGTAACAGCATTAAAACTTTGTTATATAGAGCTTATCATCTTAGTTCCACCTTCCAACTTATGCATAAAGAATTCAATTTTCTTTTAAATTTTTTTAAATGTAATTATTACCCCTCTTCACTAGTTCACAAATATATAAGTAATTTTTTGAATTCCTGTTACGCGTCCAGACCTTTGATTTATTCCGCACCAAAATGTGATTTATATATAAAGTTACCTTACTATGAACATATATTTACAAAACTACGTAAGGAATTAACCTTTCTTTTACGAAACCATTTTCCCCAATTGAATGTCAACTTAATTTTCACAGCTTCACACAAGATATCTTCATTTTGCAATCATAAAGACCGTATCCCTATAGCTCTTCAGTCCTCAATTATATATAAATTTAATTGTGACAGCTGTAATGCTGTCTATATTGGCAGTACGTCTCGCCAGTTCTACGTGAGGATAAATGAACATAGGGGTATCTCCACCCGTACCAAATCATTATTGAATTCACCATCCCACTCCGCCATTAGAGACCACTCCCACACAGCAGACCACACCTTTAACTATAATAATTTTAATATATTAGCACAAACTAAATCACAAACCAACCTAAATATTTTAGAAACATTATACATCCACAACACCAAACCTTCCCTCAATAGCGATTCCGGTCCTTTTAAACTACAGTTGTGTTAACCCTGACATGGAGTAGCGCCCTTCTCGCATATACGTTCAATAGATCTTAAATTTGTAACTCTAAATGGTGAGTTTTTTGTTTTGTTTACCAGAGTATTTTGATGATGTTTTTAACTCTGAAAGTTACCTTTGATTTAGTTACCCTGTTAAAAATAGACTTAAGTTAAATTTGTGCTTATAATTTGATTTCAATTTCATGGTTATTTTTGTTTACGGAGCGACGTCCTGTTTCTAATCTTAATTCATTTTTGTAAATATGTAAGATGTTTTTGTGATAATTATT
>JABUQX010045548.1:22500-25000 GCA_015478945.1 Trachelipus rathkii | reverse complement strand
GACGAGGGCAAAAGAATCATAAGTCAACACGAGGGCCAACAGTTTTATTCTAAGACCTGCGGAGATTGCGGAAAGAGGGGTCATGACCATGAGACCTGTTCTTCATCCCGAGACGGAGACGGCAATCTCAAACAAAAAGATGGCAGAAACTACAATCACGATAAAACGTGGAATTTAAGACGTCAGGGCCTCAATGAAATTGAAAATGCTGCGATACAAATTACCACCCATCCCCAGGATAACGTTACTGCCTCCTGCTGCTTAATCAACGAAGAGGTCGACGACGTACGTAATTTCATCCATGATGGCAAAATCAACGTAGAAGGTAAATCTATACCGGTAATATCACTGTCATGTCGACAAATCTCGAAAGATGACAACCAAATGCCCATTGCACATGGAAAAGTAAACGGTCAACGCGTCAACGTTTTAAGGGATACTGGATGCAGTGGTTTAATTATTAAACGCAACCTTGTCGATGAAAGACAATTCACAGGTAACTTTAGGAAAATGTTACTGATTGACAGTACCTTGAGGATAGTACCGGAAGCACATATTTTTGTTGAAACGCCATTTTATACAGGAGAGGTAGAAGCACTCTGTTTGGATGACGCACTGTATGATCTAACGATTGGAAACATCGAAGGTACCCTCGGACCCGAAGTCATCGACGTTGAAACAAAGGTAGCGGTGGACTCTAAGGATGCTACTAGCAATGATTATGGGAATGAGATAACCAGTGTCAGGAGTATCCAGGGAGACGACCCTGTTATCTGTAACAATGACGAGTCGGTAAAGCCCGCCTGCGCCTTAAACGAGGTGAATCGACAAAACGAACCCATCGGAAGTAGTTTACTTAGATCAAGCACTGATGAATCAAATCCAGATGCTTGTAGAAGGAATGACTCCGCCTTACATCCTTTTAAAATGAGGTTATCCACGGAACAAGGGTTGGAAATTAAGAGGAATGAACTATCAGACCTACAAAGGTCCGACGAAACACTTGGGAGAATACGCCACTTAATCTCAGTCGGTGATAGAAGGTATAAAATAGAGAGGGGTATATTATATAAGTGTGAAGTCCGTAACGGTATTCAAGAGGAAAAGGTCGTAGTACCGCATAAGATAAGGAATTCTCTAATGGAGTTGGCCCACGACGCGCCTTTAGCGGGACACCTAGGCATCAAAAAGACCTATGATAGGATAAGGACGTGTTTTGATTGGCCGAGGCTTTATGATGATGTCACTAGGTACTGCCGTTCATGTGATGTATGCCAAAAAACCTCGAGGAATATAAGAATGGCGGGCGCACCATTAACTAAGGTACCAATAATCAATGAACCCTTTAAGAGGGTGGCCATCGATTTGGTCGGGCCTATAAATCCCCCTTCACAAGAAGGCCATAAATTTATATTGACGCTCGTTGACTACGGGACACGATACCCCGAAGCAATTCCCCTCAAAAATATAGATTCCAGGACTGTGGCTGGTGCTTTAGTCGATATCTATAGTCGCCTTGGTATACCAGAAGAGGTATTATCGGACCTTGCGTTTAAAAGCAACGACGCCATTTTACACCCATTTAAACTGAGGTTATTTATGAAACAGGGAGTAGAAGTTCAGGAGAAAGAAAAATTAAACATAGGACGCGAAATGGGAAACCTGCCAATGTGGGTAAGACCAATGCCACAATACAAACGCCGTAGAAAAGACGAGGAGTTCATCTTGCATACCCAAGACTGGAAAACTCACGTTAGAGAGTTGGAGGTCCTGTTTACCCGACTGGGTGATGCCGGATTTACGGTAAAACCCTCCAAATGTGTTATAGGATCAGGAAGCGTAGAGTTCCTTGGCCATAAGTTGAGCTACGGTTATAAGGGTTTACAGAAGGAAAACGTGAAGAAAATTAGTGATGCGATGAGACCTACGACTAAAAAAGAGGTAAGATCTTTTCTCGGCCTAACCGGGTATTATAAGGCCTTCGTTCCAAATTATGCATCAATCGCGTGTCCATTATTTGATCTACTCAAGAAAGGGAGTCCTAGAAAGGTTAAGTGGGAGGATAGCCATCAAAAGGCGTTCGAAGTCTTGAAGATCATGCTTACAACTTCCCCTGTTTTACGGCTACCCGATGCGAGTAAAGGATTCGTTATACAAACTGACGCGTCGCAAGAAGCTATAGGCTCTTGTCTCCTACAAGAGTACGAAGATGGAATATTCCCGGTGGCTTATGCTGGAAGGAGGCTATCCGAAACTGAAAGAAGGTGGAGTACTATCGAAAAAGAAGGTTTGGCCATAATTTTATAATTTTTGCCGTAAAAAAAATTGATAATTATATATATGGTAAGGAATTCATCCTACAAACCGACCATCGTCCGCTTGTATATATGCAGAAGGCAAAATTCACGAACTCAAGAGTGATGCGTTGGGCCATGATGTTGCAAGGTGTGAAGTTCACTCTCCAGTCCGTAAACGGGAAAGATAACGTGATAGCCGATTT
>JABUQX010045548.1:0-15000 GCA_015478945.1 Trachelipus rathkii | reverse complement strand
TTCTCTCGACAACCCAAAGCACCTGATTATACAATCCTTTTTTTTGATCACTTTTTCCAACAATTTGGTCACCCAAACAATCAATTGAGCTCCTAACTTACCATCACGAAAGATTCATTCAAGATTATCACAGAAAAATCGCAGATCGTCTTTAGCTTACCACTCAGATGGACCATATTGTTACAACACATTCACTTGACCTTTTTAAAACTATAAATTAACCTTTAGAAATTTAGTATCACTTCAACACAAAATCTTAACCATAGCTCATTATACACAAGTCATCATCCTTACTCTTCCCCCTCTAATTCCTTCCCACACAAGACAAACACATTTCAACACACGGACTTGATTTTCGCCGTTTCCTTTTGCCTTTGTTTCGTCACAGCGACCAAATCAAATCTGCCCATTCTAAAATAATCATCACCTCTCTCTTTACTTACCTACAAAATTGAGTTCCAATATGTAGATCTATGAACCCAGTCGATTATACATTTCGCGAAGATAAGAAGAGGTGCTTACGGCGATACAACCTTACTCCGAGCGATGCATAGGATATCTGGCAAAAGATAAGAAAACAAAATGGTAGTGGGTAAGACCCGCAATCCAACTACCAATTCGTCCTCAGAACACCAGGAACATCACGATCAGGTAATTTCCTTCTCCACAACATTAGGGATATCAGGGTAGGAAGATAGTTCTCGCAAGTGTTGTATTAGAGAGGGGTGTGGATATAAGTATGTGTTATTGATTAATGTGTGGATATCATGTACCATGTGTCTATAAGATGTGTCTGGAGGATGAAGTGTGGTATTGGGACGCCAGAAAACCACACACCCACACACAACTGACACCCAACACACACACAGCCATATATATGATATATATATATAATATTATATATCTTATATATGTATTATCAGATAATAGAAAATATATTGAAAATATATATTTCAGACAATTATAAATAATATGCCTATATATATATATAATTTATATATATATACATATACTATATATATATATAAATATATATATAATATATTATATATTAAAATAATTTTTAATTTTAATATAATATATATAATATATATATTCTATATATATATAATATATATTAATTATATATTGCAACCTGATGGACGTGGAGTAATGTCCTTTCTTTGTGAAATAACACAGTACGAGGACAGGTCAATTGTAGGTCCTGAAGCATTCTTTGTTACAAAGGAGACGTCGCTTGACGCACGATTGTGAGAGTACTGCATGGTGATCACAAAATCCTGTGATGGTACTCGCTCGAACCTCCTGATGGGTTCCAGTCTTTAACATTCGAATTTCCATACGATGAATAAAATGAAGATTAACAATAGATGAAGATTAGACCGAGAAATGCTGAGAATGAATGGTAAGATGTGGCGTGTTTTTTTTCACATCTGACAATACGATTAAGATTTATATATAAAACTAATTAAATAATCGTATCACTGTGATATAATTATATATATATTTATACTAATATATATATATATATTACTTATCATATATTATATATAATATATATAATTATATATTATATATATATATATTTATATTAATAATTATATGATATATACTAATATATAAATAATATATATATATATAAAATATATATAGTATTTATATTATTTATATTATATAATTATATATTTATTAATATCATAATATATATATAATTATAATATAATATATATTATTAATATATATAAAGAACAATATTGGGCTTTATTGGCTCCAGCACTCAACCTAAAGGACAATACCATAGGGTAAACTCAAGAATGGCAGGAGTCGAGGTCTCTCGGCCTCACGGTGGACGACGGGGGGGACGAGTCCCCCCTGTCCCCGTCGCTCTAGCCCCCAATGGGGGAAGATTTTTTTTAAAAAATATTTCCGACGAATAAAGTGCCAAAAAAAAAAGCAAAAAAAAAAAACCTCATTAGAATTTTTCATTTATTCCAATATTTAATTTCTTTATGTATATTAATTTTTCTAGACAAGTTACATGATGTCAGCTTTAAACACTCTGACCTATATATAATATATATCTATATAATATATATATAATATATATATTATAATATAGTATATATTATTTATAATATATATTAGTGTGTTGTGTATTATAAATATATATATATATATAATATATAGTTACTAATATATATATTATATATAAAGCACTCTGCTTTGCTGAAGTGGTATTGATTTCCATATTAATTTGGCTTCAAGATATAAACTTGTGCATGACATAGCGATGAGAACCAATGCCGATGGCTTTATCGTGGTGGGTAGGTCCGGTGGGCTGTGGCGCGCGCCAGAGAGGGGTGGTATGTTGTTTGTTGTGCAATCGTGGATTAGCAATTATGATCGACATACATTTATCTTTCAACCTCATTTTCCGCTCACGTTTCAATCAATTTCCTCTTTATCAATCATGTCATTTATCACAAATTTTCTTAACTGTATTTTGTTTGTCATTTTGATAATTGCGCATCTTATTAATCCTTTTAAGTGCATGTGTTACGGTGATTGTACCCTTCCTTATCCCGTGACAGCCCTTGAGGATATCCGGCCTTTTCCGCATGAGGTTGTTAATTTACCAACAATCCTCCCCGTAGATGAGGAGTACAACTGAGAAACTCGGTCCTTGTTTACTCACCTTGACTGGCCGGAGCCAATTGTAGGAGAACGCCGAACAGGCTAAGCACTGAGGGAGGGCTGTTTGCACCTTGGTATATATCTCGGGCTCTTCGTGAAGATATTAAAGGTGCCGTGTGTTAACGGGTAAACCGGCGTGGAGTTCGGGGAGGATCTTCCGAGGCCACATCCAAGCCCACCCTACGGGGTGGGTCCAGGAATTTTGGGGTCTCTGGCTTGTAACCTTTTCTGAGAAGAAGGATTACCTTTCTTTATGAAAATACGCCTTTCAGACTTCCTTTATCACTTTATGTTCGTGCTGTTTATTGTCATCAGTAAAATGTTCATCAGGGGAGAAAACTTTGTGGTTTAATATCTTTTTATGGAAGAGTTAATTAAAAGAAAACGTTATTTAAAGAGAAGGTGATAACAAATCAAGGATCAATTAGCCATCCGGTATGGTTCCCAGCAGACCCAACCTTGGTCCTACTACTTTTTAAACCAACAGGCTCTTCCCTTTTCTCTTTCCAATCTCGTACACTGAGGGTACTTTGTATAGTGTCGAGTGGGACGAGGGACTTGATGCGCCCTAACACCCCAGGGTGCTTCAAACGTTGGGGCAATCCCGCAAAAAGTACCTCCGTCATCTGTCGACTTTGTGTGTTTCATTCGTCTATACCCAATATGCATGCACACCCGTCAAAAGTGCCACGCTGATCATCATTCCCATTATATAAGGACTCAATTCCCTAATCTCAAAAAGCTTCTTACTGGAGAAAAGAACCATTCCTTTCTATGCAGGCACTTGAATGGAGCTTAGGTAGTTGAAGAACCCTCCAGGCACATGTACTGAGAAATGGGCCTTCTTGCAAGCTTGCTAACGCGAATCAAAGTTCTATTTTGTTCATCTCGGACATCTCTCGTGAAACATTCCTGCCTTATTTTTATATCCGATAAAATAAGGAACTACAAGTCTTAGAGGCTCTCAATATAATTTCTTTTTGAACAGCAAGTGACTCAGATACAGCTATCATTATGAGAAATCTCCAGCAGAAGAGATTTTTCCAATAGATTTCCCTCTGTTTTGGACTCGTTGAGCACACCAGAAGTCGTCGTTATGCTGACCTTTTAATACCCTCATTCCTCTGCAGAAGAGGTGAAAGGGTTCACAAGTTACAATGTTCGACGGTTTTCCAGACCAAGACGTTGGCTTTTAAATGTCAATCGGTGTGAGTCACCAGAAAATACGTTAGGAGACCGGAAGGGAGTCTGCAGAGATATTTCACACTCCTGGGAGTGTGACACCACTCTGTGAAATTGTTGGAAAGACCCCGACGCTGCTTTTTCCTTCATAATGCTGTCTGCCCTCTTTGAACAAAGAGGTTTTTGAGTTGATTAACATGCAATAAATGAGCGAAGAAGAATGGATGCCAGGATGTTCGCTCAATGAAAAAATATCCACAAGGACAAAGGAAATCTTAACGCTAATCTAAATCTTCTTGTTATCCACCACACAAACCCCAGATGTTGAATACTACACTCATACAATCCAGCGCAGACAGAAACACACCAAGGGGCAAAAATCACAAAGAAAAAAAAACTCGAGCAGTTACTGTAAACCTTCATCTCTTTGTTACCACCGTTAGCGTCTGAATAGTACCTTGGTTTAAAAGCATTCCCTCTTTAAGTCTGTTCCGGTATTACAATTCTGTCGCAGTCCAGAAATGCCTTCAGACATCCTATTCCTGAGTACTAGTTTAAAATAAACCAACAATGAACGTAGTTGGGTGTTCAATGTGTGAGCACAAAAACTTGGGAAACTCATTCCCACGCCAAGACCATGTCGCATGGCATTACCCAAGTAGGATTCTCCAAACCACGTGCGAAGAAGCGACTGTCTCTCTTGTCCTTTTAATAGCCTCCCACTATTAATCAAAATTTGGGCTGAAAAAAGATGTTCGCAAAACAGCAAAGTAATAAATAGATCACAAGGCTACAAGAACTATTTTGTATTTTAAAATACAATGAGCGGCAGTCACAATAACCTTTTCATGAATAATCGAACCAGTACAGTGAAATCCATTATGTCCAGCTTCTAGAGACAAAAGCCAATAAATCTCAATTTGAGAATGCTACGCCAAACTTCCAGCTAATCGAACAACACACCAATCAACCCTCTAATAGTTTACAGGATAATTCTAGCTCTTAATCGTTCCTAGTAACTTTTCTCCTCTTGTTTTCCTATCACTCAGGTGCATGTGTCTGTGAAAGGACATGTCTGTTATTAGTGGAATGAATCGAGAGCACCTCCAATCAGGCTTGAGTGTGATGACCCACTCTCTTTCTAATGATTTTCGGTTTCGAGAAGCAATGAAATGTCAGAAAGTATGACGCGTCGCATCGCTCTAAAGCGTTCTGGATCTGTTCGATGCAATGAAGGTGGGCCCGAGGATCTCCATTTTTAAAATCAACATTTATCCCAATCAATCTCAAATCACTAGATAAAAATTCTCGGTACAAAGCCACCAAATTGATTCAGACGCTTAGTCACTAAACGAATTATATTGGAACCAATATTGACAACCGCCACGCACTTTTCGAATGATGATACCTTTTCTGTGTGAGTTATACCTTCCTCCCCAGTGTTGCGCGCTGATGTGGACATACTATCCCACTATCCCTCGCCCATATTTCTGATATTGCTTGATTGGAGAGGAGAATGATACCGCTCCGTATTTTTAAATCATGAGCATATTTAGGTGCATCTCAATCGACCCAGAATCAAAGCCACACAATAATATGCGTTGAAATGAAAATCAATTTATCTCTCTTTTCATGGTGAAGCCTTACCAGAATACCACTGAAAACTCCTTCCAAGGTGTAAAACCCAAATCTTTGTACGAGTGAACTATTACTTTACCACAGGATCTGTTGAGACTACCTTTGCGTGAATCCTAAAGTTGTCCCCTTTTCTCTTCCAACTGATATTCCAAGCACTACCTCGTTACATCGCACACGGTTTTGGCAACAACCAAAACTTTGATATTATAACAACTCAGCATGGCCATTTTCTTTCAATGGAATTGTCGTGGCTAACACTATTAAGTGAAGAAATTGTTCAAATAAACATATGTACACAAAAGGGCATATGTTTTCAGGAACTTTGACTATGTCATTTCGCGACTTATTTTAACCGTTGGAATATAAATCGCGACTACTTAAGAAAGAAGGTGGACTGATAGGTGAGGCGCAGAATACTCTTCTAAACTGTCCTGTATTCTCAATCCCTGTTCAAACTTAACTTATGCAGGTGCAGGCACGAATTCATTTCGTCCAACGACCTTCTTGGCTCGATCTCTTTGATCCTTAGTTGGTAGAAATTTATAATGCCGACTTAGATGCTATTTTTAAGCGTCCCTTTCTGGTTTGTATATACTAGGAGATCTTCACCTCCGCTCCTTTATGGGGAGACTCAGTCACTTCGTTCTAAGTCCAAGATCCTTAGTAGATTTTCTATCCCTTTTCTGGACTTGCCATTAACACAGGATCCTTACATTTGAAGCGTTTAGATACGCAACTTTCTTCTGTATGTTTTCCTTTTGCTCATTCACTTATGGGTCGCTTCCCTGATTCCGCTTGATTTATTTATACGGCAATGATTTATTACTCAAGTGTTTTTTTTATTTTCTTTAATGAGCATGTGTTACAGCCCAATGCTAAAAACCATTAACTCAGGCTGAATGTTATGGAATGAGCAGATGGGCCGTTTTATTCAGGTCACAGCTATCACTTTATCCTTAATAAGCTGGTTCCGACTGTGTGGATGCCTTCACCTACTTCCAGCAAGTTGTTTCTCGGCGCGGAAAACTATGCATTTCCGACAAACCTTCCGCAGGTAGGTTGCCAGGCAACCCTTTGTGGTTCAAGGTCGACAAGCTAGCCCGAAAGAAGAAGAAACTCTTGTGGCAATACAAAAGAACAAGTAAAATTATCTCAATGATATATTTTTTAAAGCAATAGCGGCGAGATCTCGGCCAAACACGTAAACAATTTTTTTACGAACTTATTCGCTGTTAACGCTCACAACCTCCCCTTCCTTTAGGTATGAAAGTTATCCAAAAATATCTCGTTGCTCAACTACTCACCCACAGCTCCGTTATTATGACCTGACATAACGAAAATCTCGTTCTGCTGCAGGTGCGTTGCAGTCTGCAGTTGCGTTGCATTGGTTATAGTTTGTGGCAACTCGATTCGTTTCCACTATCTGACCTTTCAAAATGGGAACTAACACTTCACTGGCCGACTTCAAAGGCGGAAGGAGAGATATACCTAACTGTCTATTTTTACATTGAGATTATCAAAACTGATGGCAATACAAAGGATGGTGCTTGGCCCAGACTGATTTCGTACACCATGCTCTGTATATCATTCCACTCAGAATTTCAGCGTTTTTGCTGATTGAATTTTTCATTTTTCCATCTTTTGACTAACGGCTTTTTGTTAATTCCTTATACCAAACTTTTGGGGGAGGGGGAAAATTGGGCTCGGCGGACAACGAAAGATCAATTTCGCTGACCTTTCATTCTGTAAATTAAACGGGAAACTGGTTCGGCCAATTTCTCACATGATTTCTAGAGATCGCAGGCTTTGTTCAACTTCCAATTTTTTTCCGCAAAAATCGTTTGTCATACGGGGAACCAATTGCTAAAATGGACATTGACACGGGAAGACTTATCAATTGTGATTCCTTGGTGTTTCTTTAGATTCTTAAAAAGCTTATGACCAACGTGTAGAACTGGGATTTCTCATATAAAACTCCATGTTAGGTTTCGTGGAAACTCTTTTTATTAAATGCTTCTGTCAATAGATCATTCTTAGTTACGGTGCGCTTACTATTCTGTCGCCACTTTTTTTGAGATGAAGGTATCGCAGAGTAGGTGTTCCAAGATGTATCTTCTATTTGTTTTCACTAAATGCATCAGTATTTCTATTTTCAGGTAGGTATTCTTTCTCACCATGTTTAGTGACATGCGCTATATATAAGGCGGTGCAGGTTGCCTTTTCTCGGAACGGCAACTTCAACTAGCTTTGAGAATATTTAACAATAGGGTAACTCCATGGCTTCTTCTCCCAACCAAAACCTTATCTGTGCCTTTTTTAGAAAAGGGAATCTGAAGGAACTGCAATCTTTTTCTCGCGAAACCATTATTATATGTTCGCCCTTCCTGTAACTTAGGTCAAATTTATAGGACTCATTCTGATGAACTTATCATACGACCACATATAAACTTCTAGAAAAGGACTTTTGTCATCTATGTTGCATTAGCTATTACGTCATCACGTCTCAAATTTGGGGCGGCTGATCGAGGTCCCTTTTGGGCTCTATATTGCCTAATTCCCCCCTGCCCATCGAACAATGTATTTATACAGCTGGTGTAAGTATATGGTCAGGCACTCCCAACTCTACTACAACATGTAGGATCATCCAAATGAGGCTCCAGTATCTCAACTGGAGCTTCCGATCGTTCCCGGTGAGCTTGAAGTTGATTTCAATGTGATGCCACTATCTCTTCGAAGGAAATCATGTGCACAGGTTATCTTTGCTTTCAAGCCCATACCGTCTCTTGACACGATTCTGCGGGAAATACTCAATATTAATTATGGCATGGGCAAACGACGTTTATAACACCCTTAGTTCTTAAAATATTTGCAAAAAGTGCTGCCATTTGTTATGATAAATGGTATACACCTTGTGGCTACTCCTGTACCCTTTGGTTGGTCCTGACTCTCTCTCTCCAAATCTAGCACCCTGCTGCCTTGTTAAGAAAATTGGAGGTCATTTCTCAGTGAATGTGTAATTTATCCAGTGTTTATGACGTTTGTGTGAGCAAGATCAAATTGTGCTTCTGAGCTGTCTCCTGACCCAACCTCTCCCATACCTTCCCTCCCTATGCTTCAGTTTTTACGCCAGAATTAGTACTATAATGATTGCCTTTCTCGAATTCTATTCCTTAACAAGACCCACTCTATGTCATTTATTCAAGTTCGTCAGCACATTCGGCGCTTAAATCCTTATACTTAAAACACTATGGTATCCGTTGTAGAAATTTCTTGCGTGCTCACACTCTCGAAGCAAAAAATATTCTTATGTTGATCCTCTTGGTAACGGGCAAATGAACAGAAATCGCGATAAGAGATCAAAATGTCCGCCTTTCATTCCGAAGCTGTTCAGGTATCCGGATGCATTCGACAGCCGCCTCCCATCAATGCTTACTATCTGCTCTCCGAGCGGTTTTCGATTATCATTGGCAAGGAGTACGCGAAAATGATCCAGCGAGGGGAGCAAAACTAAGACAATACTCACACAGCCGAGCATTGGTGGTGGTCTTCTTCACTCTCGCGCTCTCTCTCGACTGTCAGGTATGGTCCACATCATATCATTCACAGCCTATATGTCACGTTCGCCTCTCTCACCTGAAATTCTTGCCGTCCCCATACTCAGAATCTGTTGCCATATCTTATTAATTTGAAACCAATGGAACCATTCGCTGTCGTCATTCTTGCCTACTTTATGATCAAACACTTATAAAAAGGGTTCATCCATATCTTTTCTGAATCTTCCACTTTAAGCATACTTCTAATTTAAGTGCAAAAGCAGAGTGACTGAAGTATTTTTTTACTATTTAGATTTTGTTCGTAATTTTAGGATGTTTATAATGTAAATTATATTTTATATATTTTACTTTAGTTTTTTTACTCTTTGACTAAAATTTTATGTGTCATTTTCCACTGAAATTATTTGCTTGAAGTTAAGTAAGTATAGGGTGGATAAACAGCAGCCAACAGCGCAAGTTTGCCAGTTTGTCGGCTAAATCTGGACACCCATCGTTATTTTGACGCATTTTAGCATTTTTTGCCCTTTTAATAAGTATTACCATTTTTTTTGGAAATTTTTGCTCATTGTTTCAGCGTATTGGAGATTTGCGCTAAATCTGACCTAATTCGTTAAATTTGGACCTTTTTAGATTTTTTGCAACTTTTTAAGTATTTTTTAGATTTTTTGGCCTTTTGTCCATAATTCAGGTCAAGATCCCAACTCCGGAGGATTTGTTTTATTTCAATTGGCCCCCTGCACGTCAAAGGAAAGACTTGAAAACCATTCTCGGAGGTTTTCGAAATTCCAGTTTTGTCGGCAGTGAATTGGAATTTCCATCTTTTACTAGTTTGGCACTGGTGATGTGTAAAATTTAAGATTTCTAGATCGGTGCGACTGAGTTTAAAGATCGGAGTCCGTTTTTAGGTTATTAACCCAAAGAGGCTTTTGGTTCCTGGAAGGTATCTAAGTGACGGATTGAATAATTTTATATCTATTGTTCTATTTGACATATCGATGTTTTGAGATCAATTTTATATTCGATGTTGTAAATCTCTTTTCTACGTTGTTTCTTGGTTGATCTTACATTGTTGTGAAAATTTAACTGAATAAAATACATTGCTCTTTTAAGATTCAAGTCAATAATATATTTCTGTTATTTATAGGGGTTTTGGCGGTCTCTCTTTTAGTAATATATATATACACCTGGTTAGGCTTATCGTATCGTCCTAAAATTTGGAGGCGCAGCATTGTGTGAAGTAACCTGTTCGTAGACATAGTTACTTCCCATAGGGCTCCCCTTCAAGGGGTGCTGGCCCATAAAATTAGGAGTTCGTAGAAGGCTGAATTTGGAAGAAATGATTTGTGCCGAGGCGGAGTCGGATACGAGATTTGGATCGAGAGGCACCTGTGTGACTCCGGTGCGGTTGGCGAGTTCAGCTAAGATATGTATAATAATACAATATTTGTGTTACATATCAGTGTGGGCATAAACCCTTTTTTTTAAAACGCCACTCACCCGGTTTTTCGTTATTTTATAAAAACGAAAAGACATTTTTTAGGAAAGACAAAATCAACGGCACGCACACACGATTTAATATACATATATATAATTATATATAATCATATATTATATATCATATTATATATATCTTAATTATATATTATATATATATATAATATATTATATATATTATATATAATATATATATCTTATAATATATTAATATATAATATACATTATATATATATATATATATCATATAATACATATTATATATTATATATAATATTTAAACATATATAATAATATATATATTATAATATAATATATATATTAATATATAAAATATATCTATATATATAATATATAATATATATATATATATATATAATGTATATTTATTTATATATTTTATATATTATTATATAATATATCTTATATATATATTAAATATCTATATATTTATATTTTATTATTTAATATTATTATATATAATATATATTATATAATATTATTATATTAATCTATTATATATATATTATATATATATATATAAATATATTGTAATATATATAAATTATATATAATATTACATATTATATACAAAGTGGATCGGCAAAATTGTTTGTATTATTATTATATAAGAGGTTACCATTCTCATCTAAATTTGGTGCCACCTAGTGCATTAAAATTTAAAAGCATTTAGAACATTTTTTGAGTTATGTTGTTATGTTGTTCACTGATCAATGTTGTCAGCAATTTAGAAAGGTCATGTACTCATGTGAGCGTTTCGAAAGTACATTGTCACTAGATAGTGGGGGATGGTTATTTGAGTGTGGGAAGTTTGGTCACAGAGCTTAGTTAGGGCTTTTTGGCAATCCCCTTTTGTCTGGATGTGAGCAATGTACTGCTGAAATAAATAATAATAATAATATTTAATAATAATAATATTAATAATAATAATAATAAATAAATAATAAAATAATAATAATTTAATAATAATATAGAATAAATAATGAAATAATAATAATAATAATAATGATAAATTTATAAATACTAATAATAAAATAATATAAATAAATATAATAATAATAATAATAATATAATAAACAAGCATTTAACTAGTAACTAGGATAAGAAGGTTGAATTACACTATAGAATTAACATAGATTACTATCTTTTCAATTTAATTGCTTCAGTCTCAGTGATTTTATCCTTCATTTTTACCTTTTTATTTTATAAAACCCAGATAAAACCCAAATGTGGTTTTTTTTTTATGTTTTTTTTCAAGGTGGGTTTATTGAAAGACCCATTGGGGACACCAGTTTGATCCATCGTGGCCACCTGCTATATATTGTTATATGAACTCATAATAGAATCTCGATATGAGGGTTGTAAGTTCGTAAAGGGTATCTGGGGACCCCCGGAGGAGGTTCCTTCAGAAAGAATGCGGAGCGCGAAACAGAAGATGGAAGAGGAAGAAAGATGGAAGGAGGGAGGAGAGGATGCCTGTACAAAGAAACCCGTTATCAAGGTTTAAGACTGACATTTTTATTTCAAATCTCGTTTTCTTTTTTACACGGGACAACTAAATTATTTGTGTGCTATTTTGATTTTGTGTGGAGTTGGAAATAATACGCTTTTCGAATTATTTATTATATTTATTTAATTTTTAATTTATTTTATTTATTTCGTTTAAAAATATATCTTTTTAATAATTTTTAATGCCTTTCATGATTATAACTTAACAAAATTTGCATTTTTGAGTACTCAAAGGCAGTAAATCAGTAAACCAAAACCCACCCTACCCCACCCTCCCACACCACCCACCCCACCCCACCCAACATCTATGGATCTATTGATCTATTTATTTATGGATATCAAGTCATTAATTTTGAAAACATAACAAAACTTTTTTTATTTTTGATATATTTGGTATATAAAAAATGTTTGGGCTTTTATGTTTAACTTAAAAATTGATTTTATAAACATGCTAAAGCAGCAAATCAGGAAATTAACCACCCTTCACAGCACCTCCTGCATATGTGATCTAATTAGAATCTATTGATGTCAAGTACATATTTGGATACATAACAAAAATTTTATTACTTTTTGTTTATATGTAAAAAAACCTGTATTTTACATCCCTAAGCAGAATCAGTAATTGTAAATAAAACACACCTCACCCTCCTACCCACCAACAATGTCTATTGTATATTGATTCTTATTGATTTCAGTCACATTTGAGTATCATTTTGTATAAACATAACATAAAATCATTTCTATCATCAAACCAACGGATATATGTTAACGTAACAAAAGTTTTCCATTAATTAAACTAAGATAGTCACCTAAACAGAAATATGACCAACTACAAATAACATACCTTAAGGAAAAATGCTAACATTAACAAAGTTCCATTACCTGAAACAGTAAAGAACTACATAGCATACAAACGTAACCTATTCCACTTTGTCAAGCATTCTCTAACATATCAATTTTACTTAACATGGTAATATTTAAACAAAAATTATTAAAACCTTCTCTAATTATCATACAGACAACGAATATATGCTTGAGTAACAAAGTTTTAACAAAAATTTATCATAACTCTTCTGCCTATCTATTCATATTTCAAGAATAATTCAAACATAACAAAGTTTTATCCAAATAACAAAAAATATTAACATTGATAAAAATATCATAGTAAGTGTAATAGTTTACATTATCTAAGCAGTAAATCAGTAAATCAAACCACCAGCCCTTCCCCACCTCCCACACCTTCCATGATCTATTGATTAGTTCACATTCGAGTATCATTTCGGATAAACATAATACAAAAATAGTTCTTTATATATATATAAATAAATATATTGTAATTGTGACAGATTTTCAATTACTAAATATACATAACATAAATCAATAATTTAAACGCACAAACAACAAACCTAACCACATTAGCAGATAAACTTTACTAGAAGTTACATGCTAAATACAGTAGAAAGTAACCAGGCGTACAAAACGTACTATTCCGCTTTTTTCCAAGAGATCTCTAACTATCATGTTTATTTTACATTAACATGGTGAATATGTAACAAAGGATTTATTCATAACCTGTCATAATTATATAACTGACAACGAATATCATTTGATAAGCGTAACAAAGTTTTTTACATAGAAACATAGTAAATATTTAACAAAATTGCATCTTAACATCTTACATAACTACATAATCCCAATGGAATAATTGCAACATATAAGGTTACACAACACATAAATAAAAAAAAACAAACAAAAAAAAACAAAAAAAAAAAAAAAAAAAAAAAATTGTTTTATCCAAAACATAAATAAAACAGTTCTTGATAATATCGGTAAGTTGTATTAAGTTTACTGATTTTAAGCAGTAAACTCATAAATCAGTAAATCAAACAACCCCCTGCGAGCCCATATCCACCCCCTTTATGAGTCATTTGATTCAGTCATATCTCGAAGTATCCATTTTGGAATAAAAATAGAAATCAAAAAGTTCATTTATTAATGTCTTGACAACAATATATGCTACGCAACAAGTAATTTAATATAATAAGCTAACATTCAAACCCTAACCTAAAGAATATTATGTTACAACACAAACAACATACCGTTAAAGCTCGAATAACAGCAACCTTAACAAAGTTCATATTAACACAGTAATTACTACTTGATACAGAACGTAACTATTCACACTTTTTCAGCGTATCTGTTAACATAGTCATTTGTTATTCTTCCTTACACAATATATATTTAACAAAAAATTAATAACCTTAACCTAATTATCATACAAACCAAACGAATATGCTAAAGTACAAAAGTTTTCACACGCATAAGATTACAACTATTTTTTTCCCTAAAACCTGAACTAGAATATAATGTACAACGACAAACTAATCCATCACGTAAGAATATCTCAACTTCACAAGTTTCCTACAGCAAAAGGTAAAAGTAGCTAACGACATACAAACTTCAATGTATCCCACTTTTTCAATATCAGCAGTAAGAGTTTATCTAAACAAATCCCTTAACACAAAGTGACCATCTATCAAAAGATACCAGCATACTTGAATATGATTGGGCACCTACCTTCATCAAGTGTCACTTCATATCAACTATAACATCATTCTGAACTACGGAATAACCCGTAGACTGAGCGCAATCTCGAGGCAAGTAAACATCCAGAAAAATTAATAACCCACTTTTCTAAAATCAATCACAGTTAACACAGCATATTACGAACTTTAATTTTCTCTAAAAACCAATGTTTAAGTTACATTGTCCTAGTAATATTCAACCAAAACGTAACAGAAATTACAAGCAACATTATACAATTCGATGGCGACACTACAACCAGTTGAACATTTTGGGACTACGATAACATTTTAAAACTTGGACCTATGTAGTCCTCAACTTACCT
>JABUQX010045547.1:37500-44204 GCA_015478945.1 Trachelipus rathkii | reverse complement strand
ATATATATATATATATATATATATATATATATATATATATATATATATATAAATATATATATATATATATATATATATATATATATATATATATATATATATATATATATATATATATATATATATATATATATATATATATATATATATATATATATATATATATATATATTGATTATATTTTTCTCTTCTTGTTTATGATTTAATTTTTTCATTAATAACTGTAAATTTGATTTTTTTTTTTAAGTTTAAGTTTAATTGGGATATTATCTTTTGTTGTGGCCTTAAAACTTTTTTATGGAATAAGTTTTTTTATACGTTCAATTCAAATTAATAGGACTCTAGGTGGGCAAGCGGACTGTGACCATAGGTAGCTTGCATTCCGGGAGTTTACTTAGGGCGATAACGTTAACTTGTTTCTTTATTTATATAATAATTTCAAAAATAAAGGGACGAGAATTCAAAATAAACCATAATTTAAGAGTTTACATTAATAAGGTGAATTGTGCTTTAGTTATTGTTTATCTTAGCATAGATTATATATATATATATATATATATATATATATATTATTATTTTTTTTTTTATATATTTATAAATATATATTTATATATATATATATATATATATATATATATATATATATATATATATATATATATATATATATATATATATATATATATATATATATATATATATATATATATATTACAGATAAACACCATTACTCACGGGCAAAGCCCTAATCTAGGAGGAAGTGTACTCATTTAACGTCCGAGCAGGACGAAGCCAAGCCCAAGGAGAGAATAGCTCACCATTCTCCCACACCGACCAGTTGCGAACCTGACCCTCGCTTGTTTGGAATGCCTCCCACCACTGAGTTTATCGGGTGTTTATATATATAGTTATATAAAGAGTATATATGATATATATATATATTATTATTATATATATATATATATATATATATATATATATATTATATATATTATATATATATATATATATATATATATATATATATATATATATATATATACGTGAGAAGAGAACTAACTTTCAGGAAAGCGAAGTGTAATATATATATATATATATATATATATATATATATATATATAAATTATAAATATATATATACATATATATATATATATATATATATATATGTTGCTACATATATATATATATATATACATTATATATATTTATATATATATATATATATATATATTATATATATATATATATATATATATATATATATATATATATATATATATATATATATATATATATATATATATATATATATATGATTAATATTGTTATTATTATATTATTATTATTATTAATATTATTATTATTATTATTATTATTATTATTATTATTATTATTATTATTATTATTATTATTATTATTATTATTATTATTATTAAGATTTAAGTATCTTGGCAGATTTTTGACTTTCGGCAAGCAATTAATTATTGTCAAACTTCAGTAATAAAACATATTAAATATCGTCTTGAGATATTTAAAACTCGGAAAATAATAATAATAATAATAATAATAATAATAATAATAATAATAATAATAATAATAATAATAATAATAATGAGACGAATCATTTTTCTCATTTTTAGAATTCATTTAATTTTAAGAGGCGAAAAATTTAGCAACCCTTCCGAGTGAAAATAGCAACATGAAAAATTCGTGAAATTTTGAATAAAAAAGATTTTCTAATGAACAGGGGTTGGCCAATGCACCGGTGCGGTGCGGTGCGGAACACAATTTTAGTATCCCGGAGTGGTGCTGTGCGGTACGCGGTGCGCTTTGCAATGTAGAGGTGCGATGTGGTGCGAAAAAATGATTGGTAAGAGATGCGGTGCTGCTTCACGGCTTCCTTGTGCGGTGCGGTGCGGTGCGGTGCGGTGCGGTGCTGTGCGATGCGGTGCGGTGTGATGAGGTGCTGAAAATTCCGGTGCACGGCCAACACTATTTTAAACCTTTTTATTTTAACAATTTATTTGCTTCGAAATTCTAATTTATTATAAGTAACTATTAATTTATTAATTGTTCATTAATTTATTTATTAATTTATTACAACTAGTTTATTATAACTAGCTATTTACTTCTCAGATCGTAACTTCACACACACACACCTACACACACACACACACACACATATATATATATATATATATAAATATTTTTGTTATATATATATATATATATATATATATATATATATATATATATATATATATATATATATATATATATATATATATATATATATATATATATATATATACAGATATATATATATTTATATATGATTTGAGGATAGGTGCTATATATATATATATATATATATATATATATATATATATATATATATATATATTTATATATTATATATATATTATTTATATATATATATTATCATCATTGGTTATAATAAATATTTATATATATATATATATAATTTTCCTAACGTTTGTTGTGAACGATATATACATATTTAGTATTAACCAGAAGAGTCTATATATATATATATATATATATATATATATATATATAGATCTATATATATATATATATATATATATATATATATATATATATATATATATATATATATATATATATATATATATATATATATATATATATATATAAATCATATAAAAATATAAATTAAAAAAGTCTCTGTTCAAAAATACATGTGCGGAATTAAAACAGCACCTTTTTAAGCTATTTGAAGCATAGAAAACGAGAGTGAGCGAACGACCGTGAACAGCACGGACGGATCAGATATAAGCTGCTCGAATTCTTAGCGCACAAGAAAGCTTCCTTTGATACGGTAACTACTCTATAAAATAGGCTATTTGGAAGTTTAAGAGCATTTAATTTTTTAATATTTTATTGAATAATTGTGTACAAAACTATCTTCATTTGAACAGATATTCCCTTATATCTAAAGTGTAATTAAAAAAAAATAATTAGATTTTATAGGGTGTGCGGCGCACACCTAGCACCTATGGAGGAAACGCCCCCTTGATATATATATATATTATTCGTCTATATATATATATATATATATATATATATATATATATATATATATATATATATATATATATATATATATATATATATATATATATTGAGTGGGTTTGTTTTAATATTGATAGCAGAGTGAGGCAGGGATGTGTTAAGTCTCCTTGGTTATTCAATTTGTATATGGATGGGGTTATGAAAGAATTAGAGGTGGGGGTGGCAGGGGATGGTGTTAGAATGATGGAGAATGGAAGAGAGTGGAGGGTGCCCTATTTTTTATATGCGGATGGTTTAGTTCTGTGTGTCGAAAGTACTCTCGTTTATTCTTTCATTTACGCTCTTCTTCACACCACACAACTCCCTAATGCATTCATTTTTTATTTTATCAATTCTCACACCTATCGGCCCCCCTAAGATTGTCCATCTGAACATTTTTTATCTTAGATCTATACCTCTTATTCCAGACCATAGTTTCACTGCTATACATTAACACAGGTAACAACATACCCTCATGAAAAACCCTTGCGCACTCAAGAATTAGTCCCTTCAAATCAACCAAGGATTTAATTGCACCAGCCACCTTCCTGCCATTCACAACTTTCCTACTACACTTTGCATCATCCGTTCCCTTTTCATCCAACATATATCCTAAATATTTAAACTCAGACACTTGTTCCAGTTGCTCACCATCTAACATGACTTCACACCATTATATATATATATATATATATATATATATATATATATATATATATATATATATATATATATATATATATATATATATATATATATATATATATATATATATATATATATATATATATATATTACAGATAAACACCACCGCTCACGGGCTGAGCCCTAATCTAGGAGGGGGTGTACTCATTTAACGTCCGAGCAGGACGAAGCCAAGCCCAAGGGGAGAATAGCTCACATTCTCCCACCCGACCAGTTGCGAACCTGGGACCCTCGCTTTGTTTGGCGAGTGCTCTCCCACTGAGCTACCGGGTGGCTTTTATATAAATAAATATAAAATACAAAAAAAAAAATAAAAATATATACATACGTAAATACACACACATATACATGCATAGATGCACATACATATTCAAAAAACATATATGTATACAAATACAAATATCACCATAATTACTATTATTATCATTATTGTTATTACCATTATTATTATTATTATTATTATTATTATTATTATTATTATTATTATTATTATTATTATTATTATTATTATTATTATTATTATTATTATTATTATTATTATTATTATATTTCACACAAAATTCACTATATTATACTATTGTTCATCACTTAACTTCACATCACATTATATTATTATTATTATTATTATTATTATTATTATTATTATTATTATTATTATTATTATTATTATTATTATTATTATTATTATGATTATTATTATTATTATTATTACTACTCTATTATTATTATTATTATTATTATTATTATTATTATTATTATTATTATTATTATTATTATTATTATTATTATTATTATTATTATTATTATTATTTTTCTTGCTAGCAGTGTGGTGCCTAGAGATAAACAGCAGTTTACATATATATATATATATATATATATATATATATATATATATATATATATATATATATAGTAGAACTATATCTAAATCCCAGTATATATATATATATATATATATATATATATATATATATATATGTCTGTGTGTGTGTGTGTGGCTGTGTTTTTGTGCGTTTATTTAAGAGTGATGTTTGCTTAAATATATATTATTAGCGTTCTTCTTAATGCATTGTAACATTTTCTTGTTTCCAGATGCCGATGAACAAATACTCCAAGGAATCTCATTCTTTAAACGTCGGGGATTTTATGAATGAATTTTATTTACGTTTCTTTCCTGGATAAACACGCAGTCATTCTTTCAATAATAATAATAATAATAATAATAATAATAATAATAATAATAATAATAATAATAATAATAATAATATAATAATAATAATAATAATAATAATAATAATAATAATAATAATAATAATAATAATAATAATAATAATAATAATAATAATAATAATAATAATAATAATAATAATAATAATAATAATAATAATAATAATAATAATAATAATAATCAGGGCTGCGGAGACGGAGCCGAAGCTTCAAGGTTTTGGGTGGAGACGGAGCCAGAGTCGGAACCGCAATAAAAGACGCTGCTCCGACTCTGCCAAGTAGGAATGGCCAAAAAATATCGATATATCGAAATATCAATATTTTTGGCTCGATATATCGATATTTTTGGGCGATATTTTCTTAGGCGATATATCGATATTTCGATATTTTTTCTTAATATCGAAAGCCGATATTCTTTTCAAAAAAAATTTTTTTAAAAGCCGGAAAAAAATAAAATCTTATCCCCCTCTCCCGACACCCTGAAGTGATGAAACTCTTTTTTCCCCCCATATTTCGTTCTTCGTTCGTCCCCCAATGTCGTGTATAAAATAAACCGAAAAATTGGGGTTTTAGATTTTTCGTCTTTTCGGGAACCAAAAATAGGGAGAGGGGGGGGATCGACATGGCACATACCACATAGTGAAATTGTCTTCTGAGTATTTACAAATTACTATTCACAAGTTCTTTCAATTCTTCTAAATAGTTCTTTATTTTCGGAAGAAATTTTATTAAGGACTATTCGAGAATAAAAAGAAGTTATAACTTTTAATATTATACCAATATTTCGCCTGTATACTTCAGGCATGATCACGGTTAACTAACTATTATTTATAATGCAGCTTACAAAAATAAATTTCTAAATATAAAAAAACTAAAATTATTTTACCTTAATTGTGAAGTTTAAAAATTTTGGTTTTAGATTTTTCGTCTTTTCGGGAACCAAAAATAGGGAGAGGGGGGATCGACATGGCACATACCACATAGTCAAATTGTCTTCTGAGTATTCACTAATCACTATTCAGTTATTCAGTGATCAAGTGGATAATGCGACCCAATAAAATTTTGGAATGATAGTAAAAATGCTTTCCCTGCTATGTTTATGCTAGCAATGAAATATCTTACTGTAAGTGCGACGTCAGTCTCGTCAGAACGAACAGTATCATTATTAAACAATGTTTGCTCAAATGAAAGGAATAGATTGACTTCCGAGCATATCAATCAGTTAGTCTTTTTAGGTGCATTAGATGATAAGTATTGGGCTTTGTAAATATATATATATATATATATATATATATATATATATATATATATATATATATATATATATATATATATATATATATATATATATATAATTTATATATATATATATATATATATATATATATATATTATAATTAAAGGTTAACTAACTTGAGTTACATTGAATAAAAGGAAAGGAATTAAAAATAGCTATCATAGTTTTATTTTCCTTTTTCATGAAATATTTTATAATTTATTTATTTATTCTGAGACTGTTAAAGACTTTGCAGTCCACTCGAGACCAGCCTGATCCTGATTTACGTGTAGCTCTGTGGAGTGTGTTCAGTGTCAGTGTGGACGAAGATAATCATTGCAGAAATCTAATACCGGAACAGGACTCCTGTGAGTTGGTTTACAGTTAACATACCGAG
>JABUQX010045547.1:30000-32500 GCA_015478945.1 Trachelipus rathkii | reverse complement strand
TTATGTCTCCTTGGTTATTCAATTTGTATATGGATGGGGTTATGAAAGAATTAGAGGGTGGCAGGAAATGGTGTTAGAATGATGGAGAATGGAGATGAGTAGAGGGTGCCCTATCTATTATATGCGGATGATTTGGTTCTGTGTGGTGAATCTGAAGAGAGTTTGAGAAGATTGGTAGAGAGATTTGGCAGGGTATGTGTAAAAGGAGGGGCTTGAAAGTAAACGTAGATAAGAGTAAAGTTATGGTTGTGAGTGAGGACAGTCCTCAGTGTGAAGTTATGTTAGATGGTGAGCAGCTGGAACAAGTGTCTGAGTTTAAATATTTAGGATATATGTTGGATGAGAAGGGAACGGATGATGCAGAGTGTAGTAGGAAAGTTGTGAATGGTAGGAAGGTGGCTGGTGCAATTAAATCGTTGGCGAATGTAAAAGGACTAAGTCTGGAGTGCGCTAGGGTCTTGCATGAGGGTATGTTGTTACCTGTGTTATTGTATAGTAGCGAGACTATGGTCTGGAATAAGAAGTATAGATCTAAAGTTCAATGTGTTCAGATGGACAATCTTAGGGCGTGCTAGGTGTGAGAAGAATTGATAAAATGAGGAATGAACATATTAGAGAGTTGTGTGGTGTGAAGAAAGGGGTAAACGAGAGAATAAATGAAAGTATGTTGAGATGGTTTGGTCATGTGGAAAGGATGAATGATAATCGGTTGGTTAAGCGGATGTATAGTGGTGAGTGTGTTGGGAACCGACCGGTTGGGAGACCGAAGAAAAAGTGGATTGAGTCAGTAAAGGAATGTTTGCAGGAGAGAAATGTGAGTTTGGCAGAGGCGAGAAGAAAGGTGCATGATAGAAGAGAATGGCGGGGTGTTGTTGTGGCCCACCTGGGCCAGGGGATGAACCCTTACACTGACGATATGCCATAGTGAGGAGCCGTCGCGGCCTTGGCGAAGTTTCCAGAGTTGATTTTCTGATTGCGACGAGTTCTTACTAATTAATGGTACAGAGGGGCGGTAAGGCTGGGCTTTCTTTTCGACATTTGTCATGTTCTCCTGCTTTTCTTTTCCGATGCTTGTAGCGCACCTTACTCCCAATCTTGGGAAAAAAGGTAGATAAAGAAAGAAAGAAAAAGAAAGAAAGAATATATATATATATATATATATATATATATATATATATATATATATATATATATATATATATATATATATATATATATATATATATATATATATATATATATATATATATACCTAAGGCGAAATATATATATATTATATATATATATATATATATATATATATATATATATATATATATATATATATATATATATATATATATATATATATATATATATATTTAATAATTATAATAATAATAATAATAATAATAATAATAATAATAATAATAATAATAATAATAATAATAATAATAATAATAATAATAATAATAATAATAATAATAATAATAATAACAACAACAACTACAACAACAACTCATTACCTAAGGTCTTGTCAGCAAAATTAATAGAGCAATATAAAGACATTACGAGCCAATCACCATTTACATTCTACTTATAATAAAATTAAAAGAAACTTTATAAAAAACATCTGAGGACGATGAAACTTAGAGTTATTACAATCAGAATCAAGACAAAAAGAACCCCAATCCATGAAACAACATCTACGCTGTAAAAAAACAAAAAAAAAAAAAGCTACATACTAAGGAATCTTTAAATTTCTGTATTTTAATGTATTTTTTACGTGTGGGGGATGTTTGACTGCTATTTCCAGTGTTGGGAAAGCCCAAATATGCAGACATTTTCTTCCTCTTTTACTGTAAGTTACCTGAATTGTGCCTTGGCCTATATCAGTGGTCGGCAAACTCATTAGTCAACAGAGTTAAATATCAACAGTACGACGATTGAAATTTCTTTTGAAAGCCAAATTTTTTAAACTTAAACTATATACGACTTGACGATTCGCGTTGACATTTAATCTTTCTGGAAATATTTTCTCATTAAGTCGCTTCAGAAAACTCGCCTAAAGATAAAGAAACATAAACACCAACTAAGTATGCAAAAATAGAAATAAGAAAACCAGTCATCACGAAGTTTCAATCGCACGTGGTATTTGTGGAAGAGCCACACTCAAGGGGCCAAAGAACCGCATGTGGCTCGCGAGCCGCGGCTTGCCGACCACTGGCCTATACCATTTGAAACAACGATAATTATAATTATAGTACTTATGATTTGTTAAACACTAATGTTTTGTAGCTTTAGAGGAAAACTTTAGCACTCACGTTTCGTTTTTATAAAAGCACAAATGAGCTAATTCAATTGAGATCTACAGTACTTGTTGTGAGTTTATACAAGCAACTGCAGATATTTTCCTTCGGGATTCTTCTATTCAACTTCGATAACAGTTGATGTATCAAATAAAGCTAAAATAAAATACAACAACAATCAGTAATTGTATCTAAGATATTTATTAGAAGTA
>JABUQX010045547.1:5000-7500 GCA_015478945.1 Trachelipus rathkii | reverse complement strand
TTATGACACCATTCTTTAAATGCCATGTTACTTTAGCGAATCCAAGTTTTGAAACAAACATCATATTATGTGTGTACGAAACAGTAGAAGCTGTGGAGGGGTAATTATGGGGGATACCGAAGAAAGCTCCCCCCTATCCTTTTTATAGCTATGTTTTGAGTCCAACTGAACGGAGATACGACTCGGTCAGTAAACAACTCCTTTGTCTATCGAAATTGTTAAAGCGTTATGGGTATCTTCTAGCGGGAAGGAATATTTCAATTTATACTCACTCCGTGCTTTAATTCCAAGTATAATAAAGTTAACGATAGCTCTAATCAAAATTCCCGAGAGGTGAGAAAACAGAATTTACTAAGCACTTATAATATCTCCTGGAAATAATTAATAACGAAAAAAGAAAATGCTTTATTAGCCTATTTACTGCAAAATATAATAATAGATAATAATGTGCAAAAGATCCATGCGAAACAATTGTTACTAATATTCAAACTGTGAAGAAGGAGGAGCCGGTCAAGTCCTTAATCAAGCGCAAAAGGGTGGGTGATGAAAATTAAACCTTGGGGCCAGACAATCACGAGTCTCAAAATAAAGTAATGTCCAGTCCTGAAGATGCCTGAAGCAACTCCACGTGGACTGCTTGAAAAAAAAATAGCTCGGGTTCCAGCATGGAGAAACGCATGGCTAGAAGGAAATGTTCGAAAAAGCAAGTAAAATAATGGAAGGAATGCGAACCACACGTATGACTGAAAATCAGAATTTTGAAAATAAAAGTATAAATATAATAACAAAGTATTCTGAAAGTAGCAAAATTATGATTGAAAAATTTAAACGGAAAACAAATTAGAATTTAATTAGCGAAAAACAAAAAGAGGATGATTGCAGAAAGAGTTTAATAGAGAAAAATGAAAATAGCGCTCTAAAAATTGTGAAACAAAAATTTTGGCTTTAAAAAAGAGAAGCAGATTTGTTTGTGGATATTTCAAATGGATACACGCGCATAGTGTTGCGAGAGTCATATATTAACGAAATTATAAGAATTGTTCACTTGCAAGGTCATATGGGCATTAACAGAACACAAATTGCAGTAAAATCGAAGTTTGTTTTTAGAAGCATGCTTAAGCGTATAAAGGATATGTGAACAGTGTAAAATGAATTAGATAGGCAGTTCCATAAATCCCGAATACGGTAAATACAAAGAAGTAAAATTTAAGTTCGAGACTTTACACGAAGGATATCGTCAAATTACCAATTTATCCTGGAGTTACAAATATTTGTTCATGTTGATAGATAGATTTCGCAATTTCATGTGGGCACTTTCGATTAAAGAGATCAGTAAAGAGACAATTATTAATGTGCTGTTCCACGAGATCTTTCCGTTTATTGGCATTCCAAATGCGCTCGTAACGAATAGGGGAGGGGACCGCTCACCTCCAACCTTGTTTCGAGAAGTATGCCAACTAATAGGCATTGATCACTTCACGACATCGCCCTACAGTGCCAGTGTCAACGGAAAGATAGATAACATTCATCGTACTTTCCTGGTTTGCTTGGAAGTATATGCTCTCGGAACCAGGTATGAAAAAAGATTGGTTGCAAGTCCTGCCTTTTGCTCTATTTGGACAGCATATTAATATGCCTGGGGGACTGGTAGATACGACTGTGCCAAATAAGCCTATGACTTATAATACTTACATAGAAAAACTTACAGCTTTAATGGCCAAGCCGTTGGCGAGCAAAACAAATCTAATAGAAACATCTTCATGCCTAAAAATTTGCGAGAAGTAAAATTTGTACTAGTTGAGAAATAGACAGTGTCGTTTGGGAAAGTTAAAACAAAAATACAACGGGCCTTATAAGGTAATTAAGTTTACTAACAACAATGTTTATATTATAAAAGACAATAAAGCCCGCATTGGAGAATCTGCGTAACATAAACATTTATTATAATTTAGTTGACGGTTGAAAGGGAGAAAGAGGAAACGGAAGGGCAAAACTCAACATCTGGTGAAACTAATAAAGTAAAATAAAATTTTCTTCTTTTTTCAGGAGGTAATGCTAAAGGTTGATTTTTTAACGAAAGTAAATTTTATTTACTGCAGTGGTTATTAAAATTAATTTTTATTGTAGTTCTTTAAGCTACTCGTAGTGCCTCGGTTCCTTTCTTTTAAAATAATTAAGAGAAATTTGCAGCTCAGGTCAAACTGAGGTCTTTTTAATTATGTATATTCTTAAAAACCCTCAGGGGCCTCCGGGACACTAAATTGCAATATTATTTGTTCCATCTCTGTGCATGCATAATGTAAAGGAGTACACTTATGTAAAAGGAAGAGCGTTCATACCCTCAAGTACAAACATACAAAGCCATGTAAGGGTTCCTCCTGGTGGTCAGCCTTTGCATTGTGTAAAGAATTTTGAGTTTAACCAATGAGAGCAGGTGAATTTAAATATGACGAGATGAGGGTGACTTCCCTTGAGGAGCCGGCATTGAGCCAGAATCCTG
>JABUQX010045546.1:25000-42500 GCA_015478945.1 Trachelipus rathkii | reverse complement strand
TTGACAATTCTAGTGTGAACTGTAAATTATTGTCTATAGAATTAATGTGAGTTAGAATATGCTGTGGGTTTGTATATTTGGGTATGGCGCAAAAGACATCATCCACGTATCTGTACCAGTGGAGGTTACTAAATAAAGGGTGTGGGAAGAAATGATACTTTTCCACTAGCTCCATAAAAAGATTGCTAATGATGGGTGACAGAGGGGAGCCCATGCTTAATCCATGTTTTTGTTTATAGTATTTGGTATTGTATTGGAAAAAATTGTGCTCAAGGGTAAGTGTAATTAGTTTTTTGATAAGTGAAAACGGATATGTAAGAGCTATGTTATTGTCATGTATATATTGCTCTGGATTTATATTTTGTATTTTATTAATAAAATCTGTGGTGTTGGATATATGTGACGTGGAAATGTTGCTGATCAGTGGTTTAAGTTGATCTGCAATTCATTTTGAAAGCTTATATGTGATATTGTTTGTGTTTGAAATTATAGGACGGAGAGGGATATTTTGTTTGTGTGTTTTCGGAATTCCATAAAACTGTGAGAGTTTGGGCATGTACGCTTTCGTGTTATTGTAAATATGCGGATATGACTTACAAATGTGTTTCAATGTACTGTTGAAAATACTTTGTGAAGATTTTAGAGGATCTTTTTGTCAACAAGTCGTAGGTATTGCTGTCTGCTAATAGTGTATTGCATTTATTGTTGTAGTCCGTATAATTTATAATAACTATGTTGTTTCCCTTATCGGAACGTGTGATTACAATATCTTTGTTATTGATGAGGGAATTAAGAGAAGTGTAAAATTTACTTGGAAACTTACGCGTATTCGTCATGTGAAGCGCCGATGACGTCAGTAGACCTTTCAAAAAACTATTGTTGCATGTTTGTTCTCTGTCTTTTTTGTTCCATGTGTCGAAATCTATGAAAAATTGGTTTATTGCATCTTCCTTGTCTATAGAGAACGACAATCCATATCCTTGTAACACTTTCTCGTCTGTTGTTAAATTGTAATTCGAAAGATTATTGATTTTCTGCGTATTTGAATTTTTATCCCAGCAACTGTTGTAAATTTTATCAAACTTTTTTCCGAGATTGTTAGTTTTATTTCTAATAATCTGATCTTTCCTAATATGTGCTCTATTTAAGGCTTGTGTAAATTCTTGTAGAGAATTGGGTTTTTCTACATACCAAAATCTTTGAAAAGTTTTAAAAGCCGTGAAGCATTTTCGAAAAGCTAATTTTGTTTCAATCTTTACCTTCGTGATTCTATTGGAAATAAGTTGTATGTATATCAAAGGAAATGGCTCGGATGAATTTATATATATATACTTCTGTTTATCAATGACTTTGGAATTATTAAGTTATTCTGACACTGTTAAAGCCTTAAATAGAGCACATATTAGGAAAGATCAGATTATTAGAAATAAAACTAACAATCTCGGAAAAAAGTTTGATAAAATTTACAACAACAGTTGCTGGGTTAAAAATTCAAATACGCAGAAAATCAATAATCTTTCGAATAACAATTTAACAACAGACGAGAAAGTGTTACAAGGATATGGATTGTCGTTCTCTATAGACAAGGAAGATGCAATAAACCAATTTTTCATAGATTTCGACACATGGAACAAAAAAGACAGAGAACAAACATGCAACAATAGTTTTTTGAAAGGTTTACTGACGTCATCGGCGCTTCACATGACGAATACGCGTAAGTTTCCAAGTAAATTTTACACTTCTCTTAATTCCCTCATCAATAACAAAGATGTTGTAATCACACGTTCCGATAAGGGAAACAACATAGTTATTATAAATTATACGGACTACAACAATAAATGCAATACACTATTAGCAGACAGCAATACCTACGACTTGTTAACAAAAGATCCTCTAAAATCTTCACAAAGTATTTTCAACAGTACATTGAAACACACTTGTAAGTCATATCCGCATATTTACAATAACACGAAAGCGTACATGCCCCAACTTTCACAGTTTTATGGAATTCCGAAAACACACAAACAAAATATCCCTCTCCGTCCTATAATTTCAAACACAAACAATATCACATATAAGCTTTCAAAATGGATTGCAGATCAACTTAAACATCTGATTAGCAACATTTTCCACGTCACATATATCCAACACCACAGATTTTATTAATAAAATACAAAATATAAATCCACAATCATTTCAATTTGTCAGTTTTGATGCTGTTTTGTTATTTACGTCTGTTCCGGTCCCTCTGGCTTTGTTTTTATTAGAGCAACATAAACATGACAATAACATAGCTCTTACATATCCGTTTTCACTTATCAAAAAACTAATTACACTTACCCTTGAGCCCAATTTTTTTCATTACAATACCAAATACTATAAACAAAAACATGGATTAAGCATGGGCTCCCCTCTGTCATCCATCATTAGCAATCTTTTTATGGAACTAGTGGAAAAATATCATTTCTTCCCACACCCTTTATTTAGTAACCTCCACTGGTACAGATACGTGGATGATGTCTTTTGCGCCATACCCAAATATACAAACCCACAGCATATTCTAACTCACATTAATTCTATAGACAATAATTTACAGTTCACACTAGAATTGTCAAACAACAAATCACTTTCTTTTCTTGACACATTAAGAGATTGGAACACTCCTGCCTCTTTCAATTTTTCAAAATATAGAAAACCCTCATCGCACAATAATTATATCCATTGGTACTCATTTCATACTACTAGCACAAAACTCGGTACCCTCTCCACACTGTTCTTAAGAGCACTACGCATTTGCTCTCCTTCCACTATACAAACCGAATATAATTTTTTGTTTTCAACGTTTCAAACACTACAATATCCAAACCATATAATATCAAAAGCCTTAAAGGCAAAACAAAAATTCTATCAGACAGATAATCACAATCTCCAAAATAACATGACATATCTTCCGGTCCCCTACCCGTTATTGACAGATATCAAGAATATAATACCAAAAAATATAACCACCATCCCCTCTAATACATTACCGTTAAAAAAAGTTCTGAAACCCAATAAATTTAAAAATTCCAATAAAACACATTGCATATACCAAGTCCCTTGCCATTATTGTCTAGATATCTATATTGGAGAAACAATTGACTTCACCAGAAGAAAGCACCAGCATGAACATGATCTATTAAAGGACAATAAAAATTCAGCTTTGACATCCCACAGAAGAAATTCCACCCACGGAATCAATATGGGCAATATGCAACCTATCACTTATGTATCAGACACTAACAAGAGAAAAATGACAGAATCTTACTGCATAAATGGTTGTGAGACCCTCCCTTGCTTTCAACACGTGGCGTATAAAACTGAACAGCTAAAGTTTAAAGAATGTCAATACAAATAGGGTATTAAAAGACGCTAAAAAAACGAAAAAACTACAACCATCTAGAAATAAACGATTCAGCTCCAGTTCCCAAGACGTGTCTCGTTAGAGTCATTTTTAACCTTTAAGTCAACCTGAAGAGCCGAGTGCATTGCCGGCGAAAAGCTCGTGTTTAAAATAGTGTAAATTTAATATATTGATAATTTTTTTTTGTGTTATCAGAAAACAATATTTAAGAAAGTGTGTCGTTCCAATCAAAAGGGCATTTATATAAAAATAATGATATTATAATATATGTATATATCATATATATATATATATATTATATATATATATATATATATAATATATATTATATATATAATATATATTATATCATATATATATTATATATTATATATATATATATATAAATTGTCGTTAATATTGTTATTCTTAAACACTGTGTTCCCGCAATGGCGATGCAGGGTGGCTGTCAATCGCAGAATTGTACATTTGGTTCTTCTACGATTGTTCAGGAGAGTGAAATAGCAGAAGGGGGTTTACAGCCCCAAGAGCCATGCGAATTTAATACTCATATTGACCAACTGCATCGACACCAACTGCAAACTAGACCAAAAATCATTTATAAAAACAGCTTATATTTATATATATATATATATATATATATATATATATATATATATATATATATATATATATATAGTATATATATATTATATATATATATATATATATATATATATATATATATAATATATATATATATATATATATATATATGTATATATATATATGTGTGTGTGTGTCTGCAGTATAGAGCTGTTGTTAAAGTGTTGGTCTATGTATTTAATGACTTATAGTCTTTTAAAATTTCATTTTAAGGGTAAAACCCCGTTTTGGGGTTCGGACCCCTTTCAGATGGAGAACTTAGACTCCTTTGAGAGCACTAAAACTATGTTATTCATATCCTTCGTGCTTGAAAACATATATAAGAACACCAATATTATGGTGCTAAGTACATGCTTACTATCTCGACACCGCAACGGCCGCTCTCCGGTATCTGCACCGTCACCTACAATCATTCATTTGGTCCGTTATTTGAGACTTCTTCTTTTTCCTTCTTCTTCTTTTTTCCTTCCTCCATTTTCCTTCGTCTTCTTTTATGATTTCTTCTTTTTTTCAAGGGTGAACCCCTCCAGGGGAGTCTTCAAACTCATTTGGGGTTTCTGAAATCCCAAAAATGAGTTCTGCACCAATGAAAACATAAATATAGACACCTCATTTGTCCTAATATGTGAATGGAGCAAGAATCCCAGTCTGGCTCTATCGCCAACAGTACTGGCTCCGTCCCATATGCTCCAACATTTAATTTTACATAGGCCTTCTATTTCATTCATTCTCTTCTATCCGCTCATCAAATTTCAGCCTTCTTAGTCCAAATTTCATCTTGAGCGTAGCGGCATGGAGCATCGTCCACACTCTACAACGAGATTGACTCGTATAAAGAGTGAATACCAAATTTGAAGTGAGTACGATGTCTCTAACACGGTCATTGCTAAGGTAGTCTTTTTGACCGTATTTGAAACCATACAAGGGAATTCCCGCTGGGGTCCTGGGGACTCGTGCTTTCGTGAAAGTCACCACGGGAATCTCATTTTTGGGACGTTTGACCCCTGTTTGACACCCGTCATCATATGTTTTGGACGAAGGGTAAGCCGGCCACGGAAAACGTTTGTTGATGCGTTCTAAAACCGTAGCTATTGATCTGATCGGCTTGACAATAGCGGGAATCGACTCGACAACATCCATTACCTATTATTCTATACCGAGCCCGGACCTATAGCTCAAAGAATACCATAGGCTTAGATGGTTGATAGCTTGCTCCTGCACCGCACTAACACCTCAGCGCTGCTCCGATTCCTTATCACACGCGTATACCTGTAAGCCATATATATGATTAAAATAAATATATATATATATATATATATATTATATATATATTATTATATATATATATATATTATATATTATTATATATATATAATATATATATAATATATTAATAAATTATATATAAATATATATATATATATATATATATATATATATATATATTATATTATATATATATATATAGAAAAAAAAAAAAAACACAAATATATATATTATATATATATATATATATATATATATATATATAATATATATAATATATATATATATATATTATACTATATATATATGATTACTATAATATATATATAATATTATATATATATATAATATATATATATATTATATATTATATATTATATATATATATATAACGTACCTGCGTGCATGTATACGTATATAAAGCGGGCCATGAAACTCACAAGCCTTAGTGCATATGTTTATGTGTTTGTGTGTGTGCATGTATACGTGCCCCGGACACATATACATGCACGTACGTGCCCGTAGGGCACGTACGTAAAGCGGGCCGTGAAACTCACAAGCTTTAATGCATATGTTTGTGTGTGGGGGACATGTGTATGTGCCCTACAGGCACATACGTAAAGCGAGCCATGAAACTCACAAGCCTTAATGCATATGTTTGTGTGTGTGGCATGTATACGTGCCCGTAGGGCACGTATACATGTAGTTACGGGCCCTACTGGCCAGCATTTAGTAATAAGAAAAGAATTTTGCTTCTTGCATCTTACACCTATTTCTACTGGCGCCTTCCGTAATCGCTTCAATTTAGCCCAGTTGGGCCCTGTCCCGGACCAGAAATCGATTGTAACATGGGTCACTACGTTCAGACAAACCTGCGAATGCGGCAAGACGACGGGCTGGGGTCCTCGGGCCATCAAATCCCCTGAGAACATTGAGGCAGTGAGAGCATCAGTCTTGCAATCCTCACGGCGTTCAGAGCGCAAACATGCGTCTGCCCTTGGAATATCCGATCGTTCAGTGAGGCACATTCTTCACGATGACCTTCATTACCATTCGTACAAGTTGGAGATTGTGCAAGAACTCTCCAAACGAGACTTTATTTCTCGGAGGAACGCATGTGAGGCGCTTCTCGCAAACATTTCTGAAGACTGTGTTTTTCAGTGATGAAGGCCCATTTCCAGTTGAATGGATGCCTCAATAAGCAGAACATATGCTACTGGGCTGACACCGATCCCCGAGAATTGCATCAACGGCCTTTGCATTCACCAAAGGTCACAGTGTGATGTGCAGTTTTCTCCACTGGGATTGCTGGGCCATGATTTTTTTTTAGGAAAATTAGGTCACTGTGACAATGAATTCAGACCGGTATATTACCATGTTGACTGAATATTTTTTCCCACGTCTCGATGAATTGGACTTTGGGAACATTTGGTTTCAACAGGACGGAGCAACGGCTCACACTTCAGGTCTGGTAGTGTCCTCGGACGGTTGACATAAACGCGGGATTTCAGATAACTGCACAGAAAGAAGTCGCAAGGGGCCAAATCGGAGGAGCGGGCAGGCCACTGCAAATCGCCTCGTAATGAGATAAGGGGCTCCGCTGAAATCCCGCGTTTATGTCAACCGTCCGAGGACCCTACCAGACCTGAAGGCCAACATCAGGGCCAATATTGCCAACATACCCGCTGCTATGCTGGTAAGGGTCATGACAAAAGCCAGAAATCGGCTTATTCAGTGTATGGAAAGTGGGGGTCGGCACCTATCTGATATGATTTTCAAAACTGTGTTAAACATTACTTTAGATATGTACTTACATTATAATATGAAATAAAGATGTTCAGAATCATAACATGTGTTTTATTGCGTTTTGCAAAAAGAAAGTTATGTTGCCGCTCCCTGCTGTTTCTAATAGTTGAAGCTTTTCCCACCTTTGAAATATTTGCATTTCAATTATTCACGTTTCAAATGTACACCTTTTTGTGAATATTTTGATTTTTTTCTAACCCTTTCTTTTTGGTATTAATTTACAGGTTGCGGATTGCATTTAAGTCGTGCGTTTGCTCATCAATTATTGTGTACCCTTTTTTTTGCAAATTTTTTTTTTGTGTATATTTTCGAAGTTGAAATAATTCTTTAAAGATGTCTTTTTATTCAATGAATCGTTCTTAAAAAAATATTCTGGATCTTTCTGCTACTGAAACCAAAGAAGATATTGACATCATTTCCTCAAAATTAGAATAAATAAAGTCAAAGTTAGAGAAAATAAAGAGATTCTTAGCTTTGATTCAAGAGGTCATCACAAAAAATAATGACTCGTCAATTTTGGACATTGAAATAATCGATGCGGTGCAGTATCATACGCCACCTGAAAAATTATCTGTCGTGTGACACCTCCTCCTCCAAGAATTCCATCTCCGTCTCAGTTTGCGGGAGGTGTAGCATCGGTAGCTTTACATGAAGACGGAATATCGCCTATTGAGATGCAAAATATTTTAAAATAATATTTATGCATCAAAGCAGTAGGTAAAAATCTCTGCAATCAAGTGTCAGGAATTCAAGGGGGAGAGGGGTCAAACATTCGTTTCACTCTTTTTTTTGTTCTTCCAAAATATTTGAGGAGCCTGAAAGGATATTTCAAATGCTTCAAAATTGTAGTATCGAATATCCTTACTATCAGTCAACGTACTCAAAGATATAGAGCATTTATCAAATATTGACTCCATCTTAGAGGTCATTTCTGAAATAAAAAAAATATATACGCACATGAATTTTGGTAATGTTCTTGACTAGATATATCGAGTTAACATATAATCAATAGAATAAAGATATAATGGGGGGACAAATGAAGGTAATAGAGAATGGGGTAGTTAATGTTAAACCATTACCTACCCGGATGGTATAGACTTTCTCTTTCGTAGGACGATCTTACGTGCATGCGTACTGGGACGATAGAATCCCTTCATTTCAAGCTCCAACCCACAAGTGAGCCACATACCTTTACATCAGACGTAACCAAGTCCCTGGCTTAAACGTCCTTTCCCTGAACCTTTTAGATCTGATCGGAACCGGAGTTCACGCTGCTCATCCACTAACATCGCCTAGGTTCCGGACAATTCATCTAGGTGAGGAGCAAAGTTCAGTGCAACTTACTTAACGACCGATAACTAATTTATTCCTTGATGAAAGTGAACTCACTAGTGTGCTTACTCGCACGTTCCAAATATCAGATCGTATAGTCGACCCTACTGTGTTCCTCGCTTCCTGTCCCAAAGAAAATTCATGTGCTAATCTGAAACGCTATTCCCGCTACTCTTGCCTCTTAAAACAGTGCTTGTTCAGCCTCATGTAGCAAAAGGCCAGACCATCACGGGAAGGGGAGTGTCCGTCATTTGGGCCACACTTCACAACCACTCATTCTCCCCCAGCTCTTTTCATTATCTCGTACTCAGACAGACCAGTCTGAGCATAATATACCGCGGGAAGGCATTCTCACCCACATGGCCAGGGCCTTCACAAGACCACAAAAATTCGTTCACTTAAGCAAACCAAGGTTTCTATAGGTGTAGGTGTGAGAAGATGCATGTTCTTTCTCTCTGTACAAGTAGTTCACGTACGATGTTATGGAAGCCATCAACCCCCTGGCGTCAAAGGGCCTATACCCCCCTGGATGCCATTTTCATACTTCTTTGGTCCCAGTTATCATTGCCAGACTCCACGCGGCCGGCATCTCTCCTACATACCCGCTGTCCCGAGTACAGCTGTGCCCACCGCTGCCTGATTCCTCAGCGACTCGAAGATCTCGTCTCTGTGCTCCGTCGACTATTGGTGTAAAACACGCTTTTGCCCCTGACCGAGGCAAAATTGTTCACCATTTTTTTGAGGTGCGACGCCATATTTCACCATCCATCTTCACCCTATTATGGTAGATCCTCTCAACACTGGGTCTTTGAATTCTTGTGCGATGAACTCCTCTTCTAATGCGTCCGCAGTATAACCGAACTGTTATAAACCCTACTGGTAAACCGAGCAATAACTAGTTGGCCGTTGATTCATCGCAATACACCACCCACACCACACACTCTACTAACACTTCTGCTCATTCTGGAAACTGGTGTTCTCAACATACAATAGTCCCCACTCACCTGCATACGTTATCGCTGGAGTCCCATAGCGGAGTACAGTAGCCTGCAACGCTCCGCGCCAGATCATTCAAACAAAGGTACCATGCCGACTGGAAGAGCCTCCGCAGCTCTGATTCTTATAATGTTCATACCCACAGAATACAATAGTTCTACTCTTGTGCAGGTCCGAGTTAGTCATTTTCTTCTGCCCAACTCGAAGCCAAAAAGTCGAAAACTTCGGCAAATACACGACTCCTCCATCGAAGATTCGCTTCACGGTCATCATCCCTGGGTGAAATACAATACCGACGGACCATACCGACGTATATCAGTCGGATTTGAAGACATCACTGGGATCCTGATCTGCACGAAAAAGATGTGATACAGGCAATTTGGGCGAGAACCTATGATATGGGAATCGTTCGCAACCTGCGTAGTCGTACTCATGATCTTGCGCACCGCAAGCCTGTACATTACTTAGTATTCATCCTGCCTCTACAATAGTCTACTCACCTCCTTCTTCACTCATATCTGTGAGCTACTTTCCCCTCCATCCGGTAAAAGAATAAACCAACTGAATGATCAAAAACTTTTCCCATCTTATCTTTTTTTCTTGCACCACTTGAACCATTTTTGCTGTTAAAGTCTTATCTTTCGATTTTTCCTTTAATTAATTGACTTAACCTGAAGTTCCCTGTCTTAATAATCTTTTGAATAATTAACCTGATCCGGCGAAATAATAGTCGAAGGATTATTGCGCCGCATATCAACCTTTAAGCCGAAATTATTCCGTAATTCCGGCTTCTTATACCACCTAATCGGCTTACATTTTCCCCCACATGTTTGAGTTAGGACTAAGACTCGCTAGACCATACCAACAGACTCAGCACGCACAATTGACGACAATAACACACTCTCAATAACAACAGCCCAGGCTGCGTTCTCAGCTTCACGGCACGCCCGTGCGATGCATATCATCACTATAGTTGACGGTCACTGCTCAATCCCGACTGTCATTTTTCCTAGATGAGGCATATCATACGACATCCATAGAGGCATCCCACTTAGACATCTTTGCAGCGGAAGAAAGTGGATTGTGCATTACACAGGTGAGGCCAAATCCCAGCAGAACCAGTATAACTTATAGTGAATACCAGCACCTCCGCACTTCACTATATACGTTCTGCTCAGAAAAAGATATCCAAAGAAAATTTCTCGCCTGTATTTTTGTAGGTTGGTTGGCATTCATTCCCCCTTTAACACATTTCCCGAACAATTCAGATTCGGACCGAACGTTTGAGGGGGGGGCGGGCGCGGGGGGTACATAAACTATTTCGGCAAAAACCCTCACCACACACCAGCACAAGCTACTGCGGGCAACACGCCTCCGTGCCACGCCACCACCGAACCCCATGACCCTAGCCAAGACGCGAATAGCGAATGAGTTATCGGACCGAATACTTATTACGCCTGCCGAACTATTCGCGGTTTCGGGGCTTTCACTATGTCGGCACATCCCCTAATAATTATAATATTTATATAGTAGTATATAATTACACTATTATATTAAGTATCCTTACTAAATCAATAATAATATTAATTAATTATATTAATAAAATATATTTACCATGCAGTGTATGTATTATAAGATTTGATCGTAGTCACCATGTATTAAGAGGCTTTTCCATTCTAATACTTCACTTCGAGCTCAAGAATAATGGCGTTATACTGATAATCTCTGGCGGGAGCTTACTACATATGCTTTCAATCCTAGGCATTTTACTACGATGATTCTAGTTCATTATTCTTTAATAAAAATAGGCTTTGCGCCCTCATATCTATGGTCCTTTTGGGCTTAGCAACGCGCGTAACTTCTACTAACACAACACTTCAATCTCTAAAGTCAAACCTTTCCAAAATTAAAATAAGGAAATAAGTCCAAATATACTTTTGCCCAAAATCTATTCTTTTACGTGCCTAATAGATTACACCTACAAGCGTTCATCTGCACCCAAAAAAATTGTTTAAAACCATATATTGAGAATATCTGCCGAAGGGCACAATTGGAAAATGGAAATTCCAATCGTTATTGCTTATATGACCTTGAAGTTTATATTAATTAGTTAAACTAACATCATCTCACCATTTGATTTTAATCCCCTGAAGCGGCACTGGGGGGTACAGGCATGGTGAGCAAATTGCACCGCGAAACAGAAAAAAAGTTGGAAAGAGAGAAGTATGAAGCAAGTTGAATGTGCGAAAGCCCAGGCGTATACCGCCTCCTTGCCTCAGCCGTATTGAGCTGAGAAAAAAGCTCGTCACAGTCAGAGAAATCCACCCTAGAGAGCTTCACGGGAATGCGACAGACCCTCACTACTGTAGTAGGTAGTCAGTGCAGGGGTTCACCCCCTGGATCATGTGGGCTCACAACCATACCCATCAAAACCCGTCATTAACAACTCCAGCTTTGCATCTTTCTCTCTCCCTCCCCACATTTCACTCATTTCTTTCAGACACTTATTCATCGACTCAAATCCACTTTTTACTCTCCGGTCTCCCAGCCAGTCGCCATTTCCAACACCACTCACCATATAACATGATCACCGCTTTAACCAAACGACCTATTCTATCCACTCCTTTCCCACGATGAGCAATCCATCCTCACAACCGTACTACATTTATTCTCTCATTTGTACCGCTTTCTTCACACCACATAACTCTTTAATATGTTAAGTTGCCTCATATATACTCCTTCTTCTCAATACCTAACATCCCGTAAAACATATGTCCATCTGCAACACAACTTTGAACGTTCTAGATGCTATACTTCTTATTCCGACCCAATAGTCTCACTACTTATACATTAACCACAGGTAGACCTATGTGCCATCCATGAAAGGACCCTAGTGACTCAAGACTAGTCCCTTTACATCCGACCAACAAATTTAATCGCTACCACAGGCCCACATTCCTGCCATTTTACAACTTCCTACTACAACTCCGGCACATTGTATCCCTTTCTCATCCAACACATATATCCCTAAATAGGCCTCTTCAACTCAGACACCTTGGTTCCAGCTAGCTCACCATTTACAACTTCACACAAGGGACTTTCCTCACTTACAACCAAAAGCCTTACTCTTTAACCTACGATTACTCAAACCCCTCTTCTTACAAGACCTGCCCAAATTCTTCGCTCTACCGAATCCTCTTTACACAAACTCTTTTTCAGCTATTATCAATCCCCACACAGAAAACCACACTCCCGCACATCCACCTAATTAGTGGGTAGCCATTTTTATACACTCCACCTTCTCATCTCCACATTGCTAACACCATTATATCCCGCCAATCTCTGACTAATTACTTATCATAACGCCCCTCCATTATCAATTACATAGATTAACCAAAGGCAGGGAACATAATGAGCTATCTATAGCCTCACGCCCTAGTTCAATCTTAAACACACCCAATTTTATGACCACTTTATTCTTTACACACGATTCCTATCGGACATACACACACTTTTGATTATCCGTTCAGACAGCACTATCATAACCAACACCATTATATTACTTACACAACTGCCCAGTACGAAGCTTCCCTATTAATTTCTTATCATTACACCTGTTGGCCAAAGGCCTTAAAAAACCTAAAAACAATCTATTCTTCTTCTCCCATCTCTCTCGTCATTTTTTGTTTAACAGACTTTGATCCCGTTCCCTCTAGCGTCTTTCAGGAATGAACAAGTTTTCTTCCCACAAATCCATCCTTTCAGTTTCACTCGAATCCCACTCTCCTCTTTCTCACTAAACCCCCAATTCTTTCCCCTGCTAAAACCAGACTTACAAACTTAAACTTATAACCCACTTTACCTCAAATTCCTACCTAGTTCCCCTCTGCTCCCTCTACCCGTACTTAGATGGTAACCTACGTCTTACTGCTTCCCTCCCCAAATCCTTTCCAGAACTATACCCTCCATAAACTTTATGCATCTTCCAAAATCGCAATCAAGATCACCATCTCGCCCTCCGTTCGATTGATACATGAGTCTTCCACCAGTTAATTTGCTCTCTACCTGCAGAGTTTTACCCCGTTCTTAACTATTTTTCACTCATCACCCATTACGTCCTCCTTTCTTAATGATCTCATCCCCAAAAATAACCCTAGTGCCTTCTTGCATATGACACTTATCCCACACATTATCACTATCACTTGAAGAGCCACACGTTAATATTATACAGATTCTCCAAGTGTTCTTTCCACCACGTCCCCTCAATTCCATGTTCATTAGTTACAAAAGACCTCATCCCTATTTTCATTATTCCTAAACAGTCCATCCCTAGTTCATCTATTCTAAAACAGTTCCCTTTTGTTCTCTCTCTTTTTTGTGCGCGTTCTTCTTCCAGAAGAAAGCTCCTTCTCCCTCCTACTTTAGTCCCTTTCAGCTCTTCTTTTCGCTTCCTTTGTATCTTTTCTGGTCACCTACACGTACGCACATATTTACTCACCTTCTCTTTTTCCCTCCCTCCCTATACTATCCCAACCTCCGTCTTTCGTGGCCGAAAATCTCCCACCCACATGGGGGGGCGACTTTTTTCGTAGTAATTCAACCCCATGCCTCTTTTTTTACCTTTAACCGTTAATAAATGTTCAATTTCCCAACCACTCACTGGTTAAACATTCTTACTCTCCTCTAGCCACACCACATACTTCCTTCACTGCTTATAAACAATTGGCTGTTCCCTTTTCCAGTTTGCCTCCAAGATTGTTCAGTTTTCAACACCTCTTTTACATAATGATAATAAAAATGATACCACATTCGCATTATATCCATTTTTACCTTACCACATTCGCATTATTCCTATTTTTACCTTGTTAAGTGGTGTATGTGTAAGGTATGTGCTTAAATTGCTTAGAAATCGCTGTAGAGATATCATGAGAGAAGCCACTTCAAAAATTTCTGTCACCTACCAAAAGTATGTCTACTTATTTCTGCAAACATGCTTTTTCACCTCTTTATTCGCACTGACTGTTGAATAACTTGGGGGGGGGGGCTATTAAAAAGGTTAATTTCATTGGTCTTCTTTTCTCATCAGGAATATACATTGGATGATTCCTCCAATCTTCTTCTCTAATTTCCCATCTGTCATCATATTCCTATATTGAAGACCATGGAAAACCTAATACATGGGATCTTGCAAACTAGAAACTTTATGAAGGTGAATAGTCCCGTCGGTATTCTTCCCTTCTTTTTTCTTTTCAGGAATGGTTCTTCATAGTTGAGTTGTCGGTAATATTTGTTCAAATCTGCTCTCGGTGGTTTAACACTGAAACTTTTTTCTACAATTATCATCAGTTTCATAACCCCACCCGATTACGAAAAATTGTTACTTTTTTAATACTTCAAGTCTCATGTAGTTCTCATTTGTATTCTCTCAAAAGTCTTTGAGTATATCCTTAAGACCGGTGTTCCCTGATCATTTGGTCTAAGTCTAACTACTTTCACTTCTATGAAATGGACGGTTTTCGTTGTTCGAGATCAAATTGTGAGATTTTTCTTAGGTAAGAGTGGTCGGGAGACGTAGTTTAAAAAATGTTGCTGTCGGAGCTAGAGTTGTACAATTTACAACGACTGAAACCAGAGTTGTAATTATTTAAGTTAAAGCTTTATTTTTTAGCTTTCTTATTTTCTGTGTAAATGCCGCCCCCTGGCAAAAGGGTAGAATAATTGACACTTGTTTGAAGACGCTGTCTCGACACCTCATGAGGACCCTAAGAAGAAACTGAAAGCTCCCCCTACTAATAGGGTAATGCCAGTCAGAGTGCAAACTTTTATATAATAAAATCAAACCATTACAATAAAAAAGAATTACCCCAATATACATACTATTCCAGCAGTAAAAGGTGCTAAGATTCCTCCAAGTCTAGCGGACATTGAACAAGTTCCTAATCCAAGACTTCTGTATTGCGTGGGAAAAATCTCAATTGTATAAATGTAAATAACTGCAAACGCCGCTGCCACACAAAATTTCCCAGCAATACTTAAGATAATAATTGGCAACGTATATTCTAGAAAATAAAAATCAAAACAAATTACGAGTAAATTACAAATACAAAATTTTTATGTGTAATTAAGGGGTAAAAATCCCTTTTGATAGAAAAAGACACAATAAAAATTATCAATTTTTGACAAGAGATATTCTGAAATTCATTTTCTCATAAAATATCATTACGAATTAGCGATATTTCTGCCCCCTTGAGGTAAGGGGCCAGAACTGCAAGTGTGAAATTTTACCACATAAAAATAAGTCTGAAGGTTAAATTTTTTCGAAAGTGATAAATTTCAACTTCTGTCATTTTTCTACCAAAGGAGCGAAAAATAATATGCAAATCTGTGAAAATTTCCACAAAAAAATTTGTCTTTGCAAAAACATTAAAATTCAAAAGTATTTTTAGATCAAGACATACCTAAGAATGATTAATTATTATTATTATTATTATTTATTATTATTAATTATTATTATTAATTATTATTATTATTATTATTATTATTATTATTATTATTATTTTTACCTTACAATTAGATATTGTATTATTTTTATAAACATTTTTAAAATTTTAATTTTAAATAATATTTTAATTTTAATTACTTAAAAAAAGTAAAATATTAAAAGAATTGTGTCATTGTGATACCCCTAAACTAGGGTTGATCGACGCACAGGGTGCGGTGCGGTGCGATGCGGTGCGGTGCGGTGCGGTACACATTCCAGTGTTCCAGTGTGGTGTGGATTGCGGTGCGCATTGAAACAAAGGAGTGTGGTGCAAAAAAAAAGTGCTAACTCTGGTGTGGTGGTGAAGGGTGCGGAAAATTCCGGTACTCGACATTTTATCCTAAACAAATAAAAAGAACTTACGGAGCAGCTCCAACTCGGCTCCCACCCTATTCATTTTAAAACAAAACTAGGCTCTCGACTCCGGTCAGGCTTCCATCATTTAATTGACATATGCCTCGGGCTCGCATTATTTAAAATTATAAGGCTTCCCACTTTAGATCCCACCCACAAAAAAGTTTCCCTCCGCAATCGACCTCGATGCCAAAAAATTTACAAATGCTCCGGCTCCGGCGTTCACCCCCAAACATTGCGGTTCTTCGATTCCGGCTCAGTATTCCGCACCGATATAAATTAAATTCAAAACATCCTAAGAATCTCACCCTTCTGATGAAAGACAGTTAAAATTGGGGTTGGGAAACCGGTATCATTTTCCGGTTCCAGCTCCGGTTTCATCATGTTAAAATAACTGGCTTCGTCTCTTCAAGATCCACCATTTTAAAATTTGGCCACTCCAGATCTATAATTTAAATAATTCAGCACCAAAAATCTTGCACCAAACCATTTATTATTTGTAGTAAAAAAAATTTCTTTGCTCCCAGCTCCAAGCTCGCACCTCCGGCTCCGCTCCACTTAAAATCGTATACCTTTAACTTACCGATTCATTTTATCATACTGGCAAAATGAAACACGAAGCTCCCCAACCAGCTGCAAAAGAAACGAGGGTTCCTTTCTTCCATCCTGTAAGGAAAAAACAAATTCTTTTTAGACGAAAATCCGTAAAAAAAAATTCAAATAATTCAAAAATTCACCAAACCAAAAAAATATATATTTTTTGGACCTTTATTAAACCACGTAGCAATAAAAAATTTAATATCGGAATGGTTGGTATGCCCTGTCTGATCATTAAGGTAAGAAAAATTAAAATAATTTTATTTGCTATAAAATTAACTGACTTTCTTTCTTTTTTAAAAAAAAAACTTGAAATTATTTTTAAATTCCTTTTAGTTAAATTTTTATCTTTTATCTCGACTTCACGATTGAAACTTTGTGAACAGAATGATGTGGTTCAATATATATATTATAGTATATATATATATATACTATATTATATATATATATATATATATTATATATATATATATATATATATATATATATATATTATATATATATATATATATATATATATAAATATATATTCAGATGGCGTACCTTGAAAAGATTATAAT
>JABUQX010045546.1:0-20000 GCA_015478945.1 Trachelipus rathkii | reverse complement strand
AATAATAATAATAATAATAATAATAATAATAATAATAATAATAATTACTTACGCTACTCCAGTTGAGGTAACGCTATGATATAAAGAATGGGACTTCTATAGCCATAATGGCCACAAAATGATAAAAATGTTGCCTCCAAAATTACCAGAACTGGATGATAGTCCGTAGAAGTTATGTGTAATGCTATCCTAATAATAATAATAATAATAATAATAATAATAATAATAATAATAATAATAATAATAATAATATATAATAATAAATAATAATAATAATGAAAAAACTTCAGAGGCTGAACCAGATTCGCTATAATCATAATAATAATCATAATAATAATCATAATAAATATCATAATAAATATCATAATAAATATCATAATAAATATCATAATAAATATCATAATAAATATCATAAGAACGTTTAAGGTTTGATGATCTTATTCACAAAATTTTATTAATTAGGGTTTTGAAAAAAACGTTTTTTTTTTAATTTTTTTTTTTTTTTTTTTTTTTAAACACGTTTTTTTAAAAACAAAATGTTTTTTTTTTTTTTGTTTGTTTTTTTAAATTACCTCTTTTTATGTATATTAAAGATGTTTTAAATTATCCAGTAGTACCAATACCCCTTAAGGCCTAAATATTGACTATTAATACGGATTTTATATATACAGTGTATTTATAATACAGTGTATATATATATATATATATCTATATATATATATATGATATATATGTATATATATATATATTATATATATATATATATATATATTATTATAATATATATGTATATATAATATATATATATATATATATATATATATATATATACTATATATAAATATATATATGATAAAAAAAAGGATGGTATAACAGTTGGTTTTTGGGTGTCAGGAGAAAATGAGAATGGTAGGAAGGTATTGATTTCTGTGAGGGGAGACAGGTATGGGTGTAAGTAATACTTTCTTTAAAACACAAGAGTATCATAAAGTATACTAGAGTTGGTGTAGGTAGAGATGGTATCGAAGTGAAAAGTATGATTGATTTTGTGTTGGTGAAGAAGGAGATGTTGAAAGTATGTGTTGGATGTTAAATTAGTGAGGGGTTTAGGAATGGATTATCGATCATTTATGTTGTTCTTATGTAAAATTTAAGTTTAGTGGGGACTTGATGGAGAGGAACGGTGATACGGTAGGAAGTTGGGTAAAATTAAGAGTGAGAAGTTAGTGAACAAGGTAATAAGGATAAGTATGTAAGAACGCTAGCAAGTAAATCAGTTGAATGTGAACAAGTTGAAACTGAATAAATCTGGAAGAAAATGAAGGAAGCAATTGTTAGCAGTGCAAAAGAAGTATGTGGGTGTGCTAAAGTAGGTAGTAAGAAAGAATAACAGTGAGTGGTGGAATGAGAGGGTGATGCAAGCGGTTAAAAAGTAAAAAGAAGCGTGTTTGATTGAATGTACTAAAGCAAATGATGAAGTTTTCAAAAGAAATGCTTGGAATTATATAAGGAGGAAAAAGGAATGCTAAAAGATGCATACCTAAGAGGAAGAAAGAGGTAAATGAACAGTTTGGAAGGAGGATGAATGGGGACATACAAGGGAATAAGGAAGCTTCTCTGGAAGGAAGCGCGAAAGGTTAAGAATTAGAATAAGGGAACCTGCTCAGAATATTGAATAGGGATGGTGTTTTTTGTAACTATCAAATGGATGTTGAGGGGAGTGTGGAAAGACACTTTGAAATACTGTAAAAGATTGGCAGTAATGAACGAGGTGATCATGAAGTGTGTGGGTTTGATGGTGCAAGAAGGAATGGTATTTTGGGAATGAGGTTATTAACAAAGAGGAGGAAAATGGGTAGAGTGAGAAAGTTGAAGAATGGTAAATCTGCAGTATAGAGAAAATTACTGGTGAAATGATTGCAAGAACGGAGGCAAGATGGGTGATTTTTGATCTTGAAGTTGTGTAATAAAGCGTTTATGGAGGGTATAGTTTCGGAGGGATTGGAGGGAGAGCAGTAATCGTACCCTTATATAAGGGTAGGAGAGATAAGGGGAACTGTAGAAATTATAGGTTTTAGTTTATTGAGTGTTGTAGGGAAGAATATATGCTTGTGTTTTGGTCGAAAGTGTTGCGCCGAGTGACTGAAGGACTGATGGTGAAGAACAAGGTGCCGTTTAGGAAGTAGATAGGATGTGTGGATCAAATTCTTACATTGAAGCAAATGATAGAGAAAATGAGGGAGGAAGAATAAATTGTATTTAGGTTTTATGGATTTGTAACAAGAGGTTTATGATAGGGTTAATAGGAAAGTCTATGCAGGTGTTAGTGATATATAGTGGTGGTGATAGCCTTCTGAATGGAATCAAAAGTATGTATGACGATAGTGAAGGCTTGTGTAAGAATAATGGTGTCAAAAGTGATTAGGGTTTAGTATTATAGCGGAGTGAGGCAGGGTTGTGTTATGTCTCCTTGGTTATTCAATTTGTATATGGGATGGGGTTATGAAAAGAATTGAAGGTGGGCGTGCAGAAATGATGTTAGAATGATGGAGAGTGCGTGGAGGTGCCCTACCTATTATATGCAGATGATTTTGGTTTTGTGTTGGCGAATCTGAAGAGTTTGTAAGGGATTGGTAGAGAGATTTGGCAGGTGTGTAAAAGGCAGGGGTTGAAAGTAAACGTAGATAAAGGTAAGGTTATGGTTGTGAGTGAGGACAGTCCCTCAGTGTGAAGTTATGTTAAATGGCGAGCAGCTGGAACAATGTCTGAGTTTAAATTTTAAGGGTTTATGTTGGATGAGAAGGGAACGGACTGATGCAGAGTTAGTAGGAAAAGTGTGTGAATGGCGGAAGGTGGCATGGTGCAATTAAAATCGTTGGTGAATGTAAAGGGGACTAAGTCTTAGTGCGCTAGGGTCTTACATGAGAGTATGTTCTTACCTGTGTTATTGTGTAGTAGTGAGACTATGGTCTGGAATACAGAAGTATAGATCTAAGTTCAATGTGTTCAGAATGACAATCTTAGGGGCATGCTAGGTGGTGTGAAACATTGATAAAATGAGGAATGAAACATATTTAGAGAATTGGTGTGGTGTGGAAGAAAGGGTAAACGAGAAATAATGAAAGTATGTTGAGATGGTTTTGGTCAGTGGAAGGATGAATGATAGTCGGTTTTTTTAAGCCGGAAATGTATAGTGGCAGTGTGTTGAGAAGACCGACCCGGCTGGGAGATTCGAAGAAATGTGGATTGAGTCAGTAAACGAATGGTTGAAGGAGGAGAGAATGTGAGTTTGGCAGAGGCGAGAATAAAGGTCCATAAAAGGAGAGAATGGCGGGGTTTTGGTTGAAGGGGGGTCTGGTGTGTGTGCCCAGGGGCCTGGGTCAGAGTGATGAAGCCTTTACACTGGAGCGAATTGCTACCGATAAGTTGAGGGTCCGTCGCAGTCTCCTGAAGCCTACCATAGCGGTGGATTTTCTGACTGCGACGAGTCCTTATAATTAATGGTACAGAATGGGCGGGTAAGGCCTGGGCTTTCTTTTCGACTTTGTCATATTCTTATACTGCTTTTCTTTTCTGATGCTTGTTACGCGCCTTACCACCACCATCTTGGGGAGTAAAAAAGGTAGATGAAGAATATATATATATATATATATATATATATATATATATATATATATATATATATATATATATAATATATATAAATATATATATATAATATATATTTATATATATATATATATATATATATATATAATATATATCTATATATAATATATATATATAATATAATATTATATATATATTATATATATATATATATATATATATATATATCATTATATATAATATATATTATATATATCTTATAATATATATATATATATATATATATATTATATATATATAATATATATATATATATATATATATATATATATATTATTATATAACTATATATATAGATAAAATGAAAATATCAGATCATTTGAAAATGTAATAATTATATGAGTAGTTTGGAAAGCTTTTGCACCGCCTAGCACTTTTTCTCAAAAAGGTATAATAGGTATAAAGGTCTGACAACTTTGGAATATAATTCTATACATAATGGGATAAGACGAATTCCGTGTAATTTCAAGTCTGTAGGATGTATTTAGAGGGGGGTCACCCCCCGAGGGTGGACGCCGATATTGCGCTTACGCCCTTGGTGGCGTATCTGCGGTGGGGCAAGTTTTAGGCCTAACGAAGTGGAGGATCGAGTGTGGATGACTGACGTCAGCGCACGAGAGCGCGCGCGCGCACATGCACATACACATACCCGTTTGTATTATTATTATTACGTCGAAGAAGTGATCCCGAAGGGGATCACTTCTGAGTTGTTTTTTAAACCCTTTTTGCCGCCTGCGTCCGGCCGACTGGTCGTAGTCCGCACTGCACTGCACGTGCCCGGTCAGCGCCGCCATCCGCACCGGCCGGTCCGGCTCCGATATATCGATTCTAATAAGTTAGAGTTATCGTATCGTGATAAAATTTGGAGTGGTGTAAGAATGGGGAGGTAATCACTGATAGCGGAAGTTCGTCCCGGTGGGTCCCCCGAAGGGGGGCTCGCCCCCCTCCTTCATAACACATCTAAAATATTGATGGTAGAGAGAGGCAGGAAATTTGGTGAGAGGATGTCAGAGTTGAGTTAAGCCCTAACGTGAGTTAGGCCTCCGAAGCGTGATGACGTAATCATCAATCGGAGACGAGATTACGTCAGTGCGCGACGCGCGCGCAGGTGCGCATACACATAACACAATTATTTTATTATTACATCGGAAATTCGATTTCGCGAAGGAAGTCCGAATGCTGAGTCGAAAAACGATCCCTGTAAGGATCGTTTTTTACGCACTTCGACTTCGGATTCCGCCGAAGGTTTATTCTTCGCATCCGGTTCTGAGTCGATATATATCTTACATGGGTTTAGAGTTAACGTAACTGCTTTCAAACCTTGGGTAATATGTTCTAATAAGGTATAAACTGATCCCTCGCGAGATTTTTGGTGACTTCGTAGGGTCAGCTCCCTAAGGGGGGTTTCCCGACCCTTAGCGCCAAGGTCAAATTCGTCCTGAAAACCAGTTAGGCTTAATCGTATCGGGCTAAATTGGATGTGAGCTATAGATGACGCAATCTCGTCCGAAAGACCGAGATTACGTTTCTCCTGCGTCCCCCCGTATAGGGGGGGGGCGCTGCGCTACGCTCTATAAAATTAAAAAGATCGTAGAAGACTGAAACTTGTGAAAGGCTGGAGGATTCGGAGTCCGGAGACGGAGTTGAAGTTCAGGATTCGGAGTCGATGGTTTCAGGTTTCGGAGTTCATTGGACGCCCGACAGGAGGTGGGTCCCCCTTGTGAAAAAAAAGAAGTAGAATGCATGGAATGCAAACAGAGGAAGAAGAAAGGAAGAAAGAAAGGAAAGAAGGAGGAGGAAAGGAGAATGAGGAAGCAGAATGAGGAGAGGAGGAGTCTGAGGCAGTAGAGCCACAGAACACCGGTGCTTGGACGCCACTGCGGTGCACGTAATAAACATTTGTGTATGAATACAATATGTTGTTGTCTTTATACTAGGTTATTGGGTCTGTAGGATTGTCGAAAAATAAATGGGTTGTCGAACATCAAAGAACTAAATAAATAAATAAATAAATAAATAAAATAAATAAAATTTCTTACACTTTTTATGTTTATAACTTACAATTTGTACGTTTTTACATACCCTAAAGCAGTAAAGATCCACTAAATCAAGGCCACCATCGCAGCCCCCCGTCCTTGATACCCTCCTGGACCATTATGCCTGTGATCTATTGGATTAAGGTCACATTTTGAGTATCATTTTTTTGGATAACAGCTAACATGAAATCACAGTTCTTTATAACAAAGATTCAGACATATTGCTGAACGATACAAAGTTGTTTCGTCATTAATAACGCTACTTAGCAACTCATCTGGAACTAAGAAAATAATAGCCGTACAAAGCATCGGGAAACCTACTCCATCTTAAACAGGAATAACAGGGTCAAACATTAACAAAGTTTCACACCTATCAGCAGTAAAGTAACTAAACATAGCAATCAAGAAACGTAACTTTATTCTACAACTTGGTGCGAAGGCATATTCTCGTAACCAAGGTAGCAATGTTACGGTTACACTGACAATAGGTAATATTAGTAACTAAAATTACTATAACCTTGTGGTATTATCATATAGACCGTGAAATATGCTAAGTAACAGTTTTTCGCTATTAATAAGCTAACATGATGTAACATGAACTAAGAATATAATATAACAACGACAAACCTGACACATCTTAGGTAAGAATAAACAGCTAACATTAACAAGGGGTGAGAATACCACACTTAAAACACCAGTAAAGTACTAACAAGACTCACAAAAACACAATCCATCATACTTTTATCAAACATATCTCCAACCATGGACAATGTTAATTTTAGCATAAAATAGTTAATATATAACAATAAATTAGCATAACCGTACTAACCAGCATAATGCCTAATGGGTAAAGACAAACAAGCGTAAAGTTTTACCCTCTTGTAAAGCTAAACTATGAACACACACACACACACCACCACACACAACACACACACACACACACACAACATCAACACACACACACACACGCACCACACACCACCACACACACACACACACACACACAGCACACACACACACAACACACACACACACACACACAGCTCTCCTTACACACACACCACAACACACACACACACAACCACACACACACACACACACACACACACACACACCACACACACACACACACACACACACACACACACACACAACACACACACACCATACGAGCAACACAGCACACACACGACAACACAAACACCCACACACACACACACACACACACACACACACACACAGGCACAACACGAACACACACACACAAGGCACACCACACACACACACAGGAATCACACACACACACACTACACACACACGCACACACAACAGCACAGAACATGTCAAACATCACACAACACAACACACACGAGCACACACACACACACACACAGCCACACACACACACACGCACAACACACACACAACACACCACACAACACACACACACACACACACACACACACACAACAGCACACACACACACACACACCACATCACACACACACACGCACCACACAAACACAAGCACACACACACACACCACACCCGCACACACAAACACACACACAGCACAACACACACACACAGCACACAGACCACACACACACACACACACACACACACAGATGAATAAATAGCCATTCATCATCAATGTAGTCAATAAATCGAACATACGAGGGAAGTAAAACAAGTTTTCGTATTTTATTACATATAATTTTCATTGAAAAAGCGTTATATAAATACATAAAAACATATAAAATACATACAATATAGTTTTATTTTAAATATATTAATTCAACTAATCAGAGAAACATAGGATTCAAGTTGGGTACGTTCTATATATCTCTCCAAAGATTCAATACCCTTTGAAAGAATGTAAGTATAAATGTCTTAGCAACACTAAACCATTTTTCGGCATATTTTGATTCACCAGCACTCATTCTCTCATACAAGAGAGAAGTAAACTCTTCCAAGCTGATAGTTATTAAAGCATTTCTGTATACCGCATTATATGGGAAACCACATGTTTCGGTATAAATATCGTAGATTACACCGTGAGCTATATGTATTAAGTCATTCGAAGTATGTTCAACATCCGGTTCAGATGCGGATGTTTAATTGTCGTGTTTTTATTTTAAGCAACGCTGTAATATTTTCAGGTGTTCGTGAACTGTGAAAACTAACATGTGCGATAGAGGGTCACATAGGACAAAATGCGACACGGGGTATTCGCAATATATGGCGGTACTCAGAGTTTAAATAGGTGTCAACGAGACCCGACGAGAACACACGACGGATCTTACTTCTATTAGATGACCATTATGTTGATCTTCCCTGTTAGATATTTCTAACTTAAACGTATGATCTCTCGGATACAAACGACTTATCCTCTACCCAATAGGTAGCAGCGATCGTCGATTAATACTTACGTATGATGACCCATCAGCACAAACGAATATAAGGTTCCTAATTATTTGCCCTTCGTCGGCAATAATGAACAAAGCACACGTAAAGACTGCCATTTGGTTTTACGATTAAAATATAAAGTGACCACATTTCATTGGGAATGAACGAAGCTCCTTAGTGGGAAGATATTAAACATACAGACGGTGGAAGATGCGGGAGATGTCATCGTATCCAGTACAGCGAAAAAATGTCCTTACTGACGGAAAATGCGGAGATGGTAAACAACTGGCGTTATAGGTGAATGAGATTCTCTTCTTTCAAGCCAACTCATGAAGAAAAGTAAACAATGGAATAACAAACGCCACGCAAAACAAACGAACCTATCAGTTCAAAAGGGTATATATTTTCGCACAACAACAACAACAACCAACAACAAGCAACAACAACAACAACAACAACAACAACAACAATAACATAGTCAAATACACTATACGAGTAGGCATTCTTTTATATACCAACCGCAAAGCGATATATGCTGAACGGTAACATTGTTTTCACCGGCTAATAAATGCTAACATAGCTTTACCAGAACTAAAGCAACACATCACCACCCAAGAGAAAACCCAATGGGATGCACCCATTGAAAGGGTGTGAATCCTGAGAGTGGGATCACCCCAAGGGGTGTAAGCGGGGACTTTTTACCCTCCGAAGGAGGGGTAAGGTCTCAGCCCTGCGGGCTGAGACCTAAACCGCGCCTGATTATGTCATGCATGAGGTATGTTTAGGTTTGCAATTGTCATTATAATTCTTAGTTCAGGTTCATGCATGTTAGCTTTATGGAAGCTAAACTTTGTTCCGACTAAGCATATCTTCGTGGGTCCAGTATAATATATGAAACTTATTAAAAAGTATGAAATAGGCTTTGTATGCAATGCTAGTTACTTTACAGGTGTTAAGTGTGGAACTTTGTTAATGTTAACTGTTTATTAGTGCGTAAGTTGTGTTAAGTTTGTCGTTGTACATTATTTTCCTTAGTTTCATATGATGCTAATGTTTAGCCTTTAATTAATTGTGGCAAAGCATTGTTAAATGTTAACTCACTATTCGCTGGTTAGTAATATAAGAACTCATTTTTGTTGCTATGTTTTATCCGAAATGATACTCGCAATGCTACGTAAATCAATAGTGTTAATGTAAAATTAACTAATGATATGTTAGAGATAATGCTTGAAAAAGTGTGAATAGGTTTACGTCTTGTACGCTGGGCTAGATACTTTTACTGCTGTTTAAGTATGGAAACTTTGTCATATGTTAGTTGTTTATTCATTGTGTAAGGTGTGTTAGGATTTTTGTTATTGGTACAGTAAATTTCTTCGTGTGTCTGAGTAAAGCATGTTAGCTTTAATTAGGCGTGAAAACAATTTTACCGTTAGCATCATATTCGTTGGTTGGTATATAAAAAACTTATTTTTGTCACTATGGTTATTGTTGTTGTTGTTGTTGTTGTTCGTTGCTGTGTTGTTGTTCTAGGTTGCTGTTGTTTTTCGTTGTTGTCTATCGACAGAGAATATCTACCCTTTTGAACTGATATGGTTCGTTTGTGCGTTGTATCCTTGTTTACTTCGTTCTGATTGGTGAAAGAAGATCTCATTACCTATAAGGGTTGTTTACGCCATTCGATTTCCGTCAGTAGGACATTTTTTCGCTGTACTGGTACGATGACATCTCCCCCGCATCTCTACACCTGTTGTTGATATCTTCACAAGGCACTTCGTTATTCCCTGCGATGTGTCATTTATATTTAATCGTCAACCAGATGGATACCGATACATTGCTTGTATTCCTGCCAAAGGTTCAAATAATATAAGACTTTAATTTCGTTTTGTTGTGCTGAGTGGGTTTCAATCAAGAGTTATCGACAATCGCTGCTACATGGGTAGAGGATATAGTGGTTGTGTATCCGAGAGATCAACTGTATGAGTGAAAATATTCTAACAGGGGAAGACAACATAAGTGGTTCTAATAGAATAGACGTGGTGTTCTCGTCGTGTGACAATATTAAAACCTTGAGGATAGTACCAAAGTTATTGGAAAACCCGTCGATTGTGTGACCTTCTATCGCACATGTTATAGGTTTCACAAGTTCGAACAGCTGAAAAATATACAGCGTTGCCTTAAATACAAAAACGAAATTAACATCGCAATCTTAACGAGATGTTGAACAGTACTCGATGACTTAATACATATAGCTCACGGTGGTATATCTAACGAATATTTATGAGAAACCGCGAAACTATGTGGTTTCCCCATATAATCCGGTAATCAGGATGCTGTTAAATAACTATCAGCTTGGGATGAGTTTACTTCCTGTATGAGAGAAATGATGCTAGTTGAATCGACTATATGCGCGAAAAATGGTTTAGTGCTTGCCTGAAGGGACATTATACTGCTCCGATTCGTTCGAAAAGGGTAATTCGAATCCTTTAGAGAGATAGTGATAAACGTAGCGCGCAACGTCTGAACTCCTATGTGTCGCTGATCGATGAATTATATATTTAAAATAAACTGTATATATTTATACTATTTTGTTATAGAGGAAAATTTATGTATAAAAATATACTGAAAAGTATGTTTTTAAATCTGTATTAACCTATTAATCCATTTTTTCAATATAAGTTCATTTTGCTTTTAGTCTTTAGAGCATGGTCGTTTTTTTGGCACATTCAAGATTTTAATAAGGATTAATTTAATATTTCCTTTGTATATTGATCAATATTTTTAATAGCTATATGACCTTCTCATTCTCCTTTTTTATTTTTATCTACGAAAAACTTTTTTTTTTTTTGTGTGTGCTGTGGTGTGTGTGTGTGTGTGGTGTTGTGTGTGTGTGTGTTGTGCTGTGCTGTGTGTGTGTGTGTGTCTGTGTGTGTTGTGTGTGGGTGTGTGGTGTGTGTGTGTGTGTGTTGTGTGTGTGTGTGTGTGTGTGTGTGTGGTGTGTGTGTGTGTGGTGTGTTGTGTGGTGTGTGTGTGTGTGTGTCGTGTTGTTGTCTGTGTGTGTGTGTGTGTGTGTGTGTGTGTGTGTGTGTGTTGTGGTGTGTGTGTGGTGGTGTGTGTGTGTGTGTGGTGTGTGTGTGTGTGTGTGTGTGTGTGTGTGTGTGTGTGTGTGTGTGTGTGTGTGTGTGTGTGTTGAGGTGTGTGTGTGTGTGTGTGTGTGTGTGTGTGTGTGTTGTGCTGTGTGTTGTGTGGTGTGGCTGTGTGTGGGTGTGTGTGGTATGGTGTGTGTGTGTGTGTGTGTGTGTGTGTGTGTGTGTGTGTGTGTGTGTCGTGTTGTGTGTGTGTGTGGGTGTGGTGTGTGTGTGTTGTGTGTTGGGTGTGTGTAATGTTCATAAGTTTAGCTTTACGCAGAGAGTAAAACTTTCTCTGTTTTGTCTTTAACCTACCATATTAGGCATTATGCTGGTTAGGTACGAGTTATGCTAAATTTTTTGTTATATATTGACTATTGTTAATGTAGAAAATTAACATTGTCCATGTTGGAGGATATGTTTGATAAAGCATGAATGAAATGTGTTTTTTTTTGTGAGTCTTGTTAGTTAGTTTATTTACTGGTGTTAAGTGTGGATCTTTGTTTAATGTTAGCTGTTTATTCTTAACCTAAGATGTGTTCCAGGCTTTGTCGTTGTAATATTATATTCTTAGTTCATGTTACATCATGTTAGCCTTATTAATAGGAAAACTTTGTTACGTTTAGCATACTTCCACGGTTATATGAAAATTAACCAATGTTGTGATAAAATTTTAGTTAAATATTACCATGTCAGTTGTAAATTAACATTGCTATGTTAGCGATAGCTTGAACAAGTGTGAATAAGTTACGTTTTTGGGAATGCTATGTTAGTTACTTTTTACTGCTGAATAGGTGTGAAACTTTGGTTAATGGTTTGACCGGTTTATTCCTTTTAAGATGAGTTTAAGTTTGTCGTTGTACATTATTTTCTTAGTTTCAGATGATGCTATGTAAACTATGTTAATGCGAAAAACTTTGTTACGTCAGCATATATTGTCTGATCCTTTGGTATAAAGAACTTGAATTTAATGTTTATGTTTATCCACAAAAATGATACTCCAACATGTGACCGTTAATCAATAGATCAATAGCTCACAGATGGTAGGAGGGTGATTAGAGGGGGGCCTGGATGGTGGGCTGATTAGTGATTTACCTGCTTTAGGGTATGTAAAAACGTAAATTTGTTAAGTTATAAACATAAAAAAGGTGTAAGAAATTTTATTTATTTATTTATTTATTTATTTTTGATGTTTCTGAAACACATTATTTTCGGAAATCTAGCAAGACCCAATAACGCTATATACAAGACAAAGTTGTTATCATTACACAAATGTTTATTAACTTGGCACCGCAGTGGCTCCAGCACCGGTGTCTGTGCCTACTCCTCAGACTTCCTCCTTCCTCTTCTTCTTCCTCATCTTCTGCCTTTCCTCCTCCTTCTTCCTTTCTTCTTCTTCCTTTCATCTTCTTCTTCTTGCATTCCACGCATTTCTTCTTCTTTTTTTTCAAGGGGGGACCCACGCTCCGGTGGGTCCATGACTCCGAAACCGAACCCCAACTCCGACTCCGTCTCCGAACTCCGACTACCAAGCTCCGTCCCCGACTCCGAATCCTCCAGCCTGTCTCCAAGTTTCAGTCCTCTACGATCATTTTTAATTTTTAGGAGGGAGGCAAGGCGCCCTCCCCCCTTTACTGGGGGACGCATGAGAAACGTAATCTCGTCATCGGACGAGATTGCGTCATCACATATAGCTCACATTCCAAATTTTAGCCTTACCGATAACGTTAGCCTAAAACTGGTTTTTCAGACGAATTTGACCTCTGGCGCTAACGGGGGCCACACCCGCCCTTAGGTGACCTAACGGTCCACCAAAACTCGCGAGGGATCAGTTTATTACCTTTCATAGAACAATACCGAGTTTGAAAGCGGATATCGTTACTCTATACGCCATGTAGCAATATTCGACTGTCAAGAAGCACGGAATGCGAAGCAGAAAACCTGTGGCGGAATCCGAAGTCCGAAGTTGCGTAAAAAACGATCCCTTACAGGGATCCGTTTTTTTCGACTCAGATTCGAATTCCCTTCGGAAATCGAATCTTCGATGTAATAAATAATAATAATCATGTGTATGTGTATGCGCATAGGCGCACGTCGCTCGGCGTCACTGACGTAATCAGCGTCTCCGATCAGATTACGTCATCCCACGCTCGAGCCCTAACTCACAGTTAGGCCTTAACTCACTCTTGAATCCTCTCACCAAATTTTCAGCCTTCTACATCAATATTTAATGTTTGAAAGGGGGTGGGGTCCCCGGGGACGTAACTTCGTATACAGTGAGGTTACCTCCCCTAATACCACTCCAAATTTTATCACGATACGATAACTCTAACTTATATAGATATATTCCGGAGCCGGCGGGCGCGGTGCGGGGCGGCGTGGACCGGGGCAGTGCAGCTGCAGTGCGGACTCGGAGTCGCGGACGCAGGCGCAAAAGGGTTGTTAAAAAACAACTCAGAAGTGATACCCTTCGGGGATCACTTCGTTCGACGTAATGATATTAATAATATATATGGGTATGTGTGTGTATGTGCATGTGCGCGCGCGCGCTCTCGTGCGCTGACGTAATCTTGGCTGCGCCAAGATTACGTCATCACACTCGATCCCAACTCTCGTTAGGCCTAAACTTGCCCACGCAGATCGACGCACACAGAGGGCGTAAGCGCAATATCGGCGTCCACCTTCGGGGGTCACCACCCTCTATATACATCCTACAGACTGTGAAATTTACACGATTCGTCCTTCATCCCATATATAGATTATATTCCAAGTTTGAAGCAATAATCTCTATTCCTTCATATCGAAAAGGCTGGTCTCGCTCAAACTTGGGCATCACTACTTATATGCCCTACCCTAGAGCACTAATAAAACTTTATTAAGTACTAAACTCTACTTTATATTGTATACCACTTTTAACATATTGTATTTACTGTATTTTAATGCTAAATACCCTAAAAAGACTTGATATATTGAAAATAAGTAATTTAAAAAAAAAGCAAAAATAAAAAACAAAATTTTGGCCTTTGTTTTTTTTTTTTTTAAACAACGTGTCTTTTGTGTTTAAAAAAAGAACACTTTTTTTTTTAATCCCCAAAGCACCTAGTTATTATCAAATATTTAATTTAGATAATCTTTAAATTTTTACATTCAAAAATAGGCGTATAAAACAATATTTTCCAAGAAATTGTAAAAAGTATCGAAATAATATCCGATATTTAATTCGATATTTTCTATCAATAAATACTGAAGAACATTTCATTCGATATCTTATTCACAAGTCAATAATAAATAAACATTTAATTCGATTATCGCTTCATTTCATATTAAAAATAAGTAAAAATATTTAATAAGAAATTAGAAAAAAAATATATCGTAAAAAATATTAGATAATGAATATCAATAAACATTGAAAAATATTACATTCGATATCTTAATCACAAATTAAATAATATTTAATTCGATATCTTATTTGATATTCAAAATAAGATACAAATATATTTACCAAGAAAATATGAGAATGAGAGTCCGTTTCCTTAGCCTTGGGCTTCTGAAGAGGTCTAGCACTTCTTTTTTCAACGTTCAAATTATTTGGTTGTGAAGACTTCGATTTTTCTGTTTATACTCTCCTTCCTGAAAACTGGTTCAAGCAGAATTTTCGAGAGAGAGAGAGGGAGAGAGAGAGAGAGAAAGAAAAAGGGGGAAAAAGGGAGGGAGAGAAAGAGGAGAGGAGGGAAAAAAGGAGAGAGAGAGAGAGGAGAGAGAGAGAGAGAGAGAGAGAGAGAGAGAGAGAGAGAGAATGTTTTTCATTAGGGGATTTCGTGTGTGTATTGGGTTAAATAAGTCTAAAAATAATATAGTATTATATATATAATAATATATATATAATATATATATATATATTATATTATATTAATATATATATATATATATATATATATATATATATATAACCATAAAATTAAGTTGTTGCAATTCAGTTTTCTACGTTTATTATGTTCAGCCATACTCCATTTCTATATAGCTATTATTTTTCTCTTTTGAATTGCTTAGAACGAAAGCCAATAAATATCTGGAAGTGTCTCCAGATTTGTTAACATCTGGAGATGTTGACATTTATTAAAATCTGGAAATGTTGATAGATTTTTAAGTATCTGAAAATGTTGCCAGATTTATTAACATCTGGAAATGTAGCCAGATTTATTAACATCTGGAAATATTGTCTGATTTATTAACATCTGGAGTTGATGCCAGATTTATTAACATCTGGAAATATTGCCTGATTTATTAACATCTGGAAATGTTGCCAGATTTATTAATCTTATCATTTAACCTCTGATAAGGGAAATGGTTGCTTCTTTGTAAGCTTATACCTTTTCTTAATATATATGATTTGATAGTAAAAACTGCAATAACCGCAGATTCTTAACAGATCAAAATAAAATAAATATTTAAAAAAATTACTAACGTTTTCGGTCAAAAGTCTCTCTTCAGGTAAGGAAACTGTTGTTTTAATAGTTTCCCTTTGAGCTGGTCTCCTTTTTAACTTTTTTTCATTCATTTTACCTTTAACTTTTTACTTTTTCTTTTGGTTTGAAGAGGGACTTTTGTCCGAAATCGTTAGTAAATTTTTATATTTATTTTTGGGATATATTACTATAAGATTTGATATAAGAGGCTTGTAAAATAAGAAAGTAATGCCAGGTCATATGTTTACAGGTTTTATGCCAATTATGCACAGTGAGTTGGAAAATTATCGCAGCCGGTTCGGGGCAAACCAGTAGTTAAATTTTTTCCAGTGAAGAGAACCGGTACTTAACTCATTTGCTGTATAATTAAAGCGTTAAGCGAACCAGTAGCTAAATTTTTTGCAGGGAAGAGAACCGGTACTTAACTCCTTTGCTGTATAATTAACGAGGGAAACGAATTGGTAGTTAAATTTTTTCCTGGAAAAGAGAACCGGTACTTTTCTGTATTATTAAACAGCGAAGCGAGCCAGTAACTAATTCTTATGACAAAGCATAGAACCGTTTTTAAAACTTTTGGCCACTCACCAATAAGAGTCTTTACGTCCTTGTTAGCTGTAATTCAAATCACCTAATACAAGTCAACATGAAGAATGCTTTTGTGATAAACAAAAATGTATAAGTTTAATATTTTTATGAAATTAGCTGACTTTGCTTATTCTAACAAAATTTGAATTACTATTTTTAAATAAGACAGAGCTTAATACGCAAAAGATTCTCATGAAATGGGGCCAGGGAAAGAGCCGGAGCCGGCGAAAATAAGCTTACCGGTTCCGCAGACCAGGTCCTAGATATAAAGGGAAAATTTGGGTTAGTACGAATGATTATTGTCAAAATTTTAGTTCAATTATCAAAACATGAACTAAACAAAAATGAATATAACACCAGCGATGTTGAGGAACCTTTTAATATTTTGTAACTTGAAAATATCTCTCGCATATATATATATATATATATATATATATATATAATATATATATATATATAATATTTATATTATATATATAATATATATATATATATATATATATATTATATATATATATATATATATATATATATATTATAATAAAAACATATATCATTATATATATATATATATATATATATATATGTTAAAATATAAAAAACTCCCTCAGTTGTTTCAATTTATTCACCCATCTGCATTTGTGTGTAATATAGCGTACAACATATTAATAATATTAGTAGTAATAATAATAATAATAATAATAATAATAATAATAATAATAATAATAATAATAATAATAATAATAATAATAATAATAATAATAATAATAATAATAATAATAATAATAATAATAATAATAATAATAATAATAATAATAATATAATAATAATAATAATAATAATAATAATAATAATAGTGGTAATAATGGTAGTTTTTTTTATTTTTGTTTTTGAGAGCTTGTACAGAAGTCTCCACGGCTCAAGAAGAGACCGACCTTGCCGGAACGAACCCGTTCCGGGAAAGACGCCTAGACACGATGCTAAGAATGGTCAACAAAAGGCATTAAATCTTATGTAGTTGAGTTAGGTCACGTAAATAAGCAAATGTGGAAGTAGTAATAAAAGTAAGCGAATCCAAGAAGATGTAAACATTCTGGCTTCAGGCGATGCGGAACGCAAAAAAAAAAGGGAAGTGTTTATTGCTGAGAATGGTCAGGGAGGTACAGTCAAAAAACAGATGGCGAACGGAAGGAGGAGTAACAAGGCGACAAAACTGACAAGTGGGCGGAGGGTCCCTCGACATGTAGTGGTCGTGTGTGAGGGCTGAATGGTCAATACGTAAAAGACCTATCATCACCTTCCGGTGACGGCTGCTGCAGCTGTGCGAAGAAGGCCATTCCCCTATGACTTGATTGATAGTACGGAGCTTTGCTCCCCTAGTGTCCGTCTCTCAGCACTCCTGCCAACACAACTTGAATCCCTGACGAACATAAGGAAGGAAGTCAGTCGGGGGAATGTGATTCTGATGTAAAACTGATGAAAGGTATATGGAGCGGACCTGCTGAGTGGCAGAAGCCTCCTTAGCCAAACGATCAGAGTCTTTGCTCCCCGGGATACCAACATGAGATGGGATACTGCAAAACGTTACTTTCTTTCATAGGGAGTGGAGAAGTTGCAACAAACGTTGAACAAAAGGAATTAACGAGATTTTGGTCAGTATCACCGAGAGTGATTGAAGTGCACTGCGGGAATCGAAGTATATCACAAAGGGGTCTATATTAGGGATGGACAAGATACGTGAAATTGCCAAGAGAATAGCAGTAAGTTCAGCAGAAAAGACTGAGGCAAGAAAGGGGAGAGTGTGAGTAACAGTGCGATCAGGAAAAACCGCAGAAGAACCCACACCACCCAACGATTTGGAACCATCAGTGAAAACTGGCACGGAGGTCATATGGACAATATTGTGAGAATGAAAAACAGCCTTCACTAATTAGTGATTGGTGAGGTACTTTGTAAAACTAGACAACACGAAGCAGAGCTTTGTGGCGTAAAGTCGCTGTAGGGCGTCCTCGCCACTGTATGTTTAGGAACGAACTTTCCGCAAAGGGATGTTCAAACAGTTGAAAATGTTGGAAATAGTAATAGTGAAAGGCCAATATTAGGGCTGTTGAAACACCTCGTTTATAAGCGAAGTTAGAGCCGAGGGCGATGGGATTTGGAGACAGATGAAAGTGTTTCACATGAGATATTCCCTACGAAGAGATATGGGCATGATATTGGCCTCTGCCTAAAGACTAACCTTGGGTGAGGAACGAAAGGCACCAGTGTCCATTCGAAGACCCTTATTCTGGATCGGATAATAATAATAATAATAATAGTAATAATAACATTAAATATAATGAATAGTAGCTCAGTGATAGAGCATTCTCTAAACAAAGTGAGGGTCCCAGTTTCGCAACTGGTCGGGTGGGAGAATGTGAGCTACTCTCTCCTTGGGCTTGACTTCGTCCTGTTCGGACATTAATTGAGTACAAATCTTCCTAGATTAGGGCCCTGCCTATGAGCGGTGGTGTTTATCTGTATATAAAAAACTGGCCAACAAAAATAAGAAATAACATTATATTTTACCGGAAACAAGAAAGGAAAAATATAACTTAGCACCAACAAGAAATAAGAAATATTAGAATATCTTACCATCAGCAAGAAAGGAAAAATAAAATAACTCACCACCGGCATGTACAACTAGCATAACTAATCATAAACAAGCAAGAAATGAGAAATAATAGTTTAACTTACCAAAAACATGAAAGAAGGAAGAAATAGAATACCTTACCACCAAAAAAATAAAAAATAATACCATAACTTCCCATCAAAAATAAAGAATGAAGAAATGGAATAACTTACCACCAACAAGAAATAAGAAATAATAGTATAACTTACCTTCAAAAATAAAAAAGGAAGAAATAGAATAACTTACCACCAACAAGAAATTATAGTACTTCTTACATGATACAAGAAAGGAAAAATATAACTTACCACTACCAACGGGAAAGGAAAGGAAAAAATATATAGATTAACTTACTATCAACATGAAAGAATGATAAACAAAATAATTTGCTACCAACAACTTCAACTAGTATAACTAACCATCAATAAAAAAGAAGGAAGAAATATTAGAATAACTTACCACAAACAAGAAAGAAAGAAATAGAATACCTCACCATCAACAAGAAAGAAAGAAATAAAATAACTCACCACCAACAAGAAATAAAAAAATATTAGAATAACTTACCACAAGCAAGCAAGAAAGAAGAAAAAGAATAACTCACCACCATTAAGAAATAAGAACTATTAGAATTTCTTACAACAAACAAGAAAGAGAGAAGAAATAGAATACCACAGATAAAATAAATGAAGAGTATTAGAAAAAGAGAGACATCGTAAATAAATGCAGAAATAGAATAATTTATCACCAACAAGAAAAAGAATAAAAATAGTCTTACTTCAAACAAGAAAGAAAGAAGAAATATAATAACTTGCCACCAACAAGAAATAAGAAATATTAGAATATCTTACTTCAAACAAGAAAGAAAGAAGAAATATAATAACTTACCACCAACAAGAAATAAGATTTATTAGAATATCTTACTACAAACAAGAAAGAAAGAAAGAAGAAATAGAATAACTTACCACCAATAAGAAAGGAGGAAAATAGGTGGGATGGCTAAGGTAAATTGAAGCCATCTCCAACTTCTGATAAAATAAGCAAA
>JABUQX010045545.1:22500-24781 GCA_015478945.1 Trachelipus rathkii | reverse complement strand
TCTAAAAAAAATCCCTTAACAAAGTGACCAATCTATCAAAGATACCAACTTCTTGAACAATGAATTGACACTACCTTCATCAAAATGTCACTCATATCAAATATAACATTATTTAGAACTATGAATAAACGACATTAGCAAAACTTTAGGTAAACCCCTATCATTACTCAGCAAAACTTAACCTATGCCTACGTTTCTAACACATCATCGCTAGTTAACACACTAATATCTTACGAAACTTATCATTTCTCTAACAAATCAGTTTTAATTTCACATTGTCTTAGTAATATTTAACAAAACGTAACAGAAATTAAACATAGCCTAACATATTTAACACTTACAATGGGCGAAAACTTACAATAGATACTAACATTTGGAACTACGAATAAGACACTAACATTTGGACCTATGAATAAGTTCTCAACGTTTCCCTCATTACAAAGCAAAACTCAACCTATACCTGCTTTTCAATCATATCATCATCAGATAAAGCAGTATTATCTAACAAAATTCCTTAACAAAGTGTCCAAACTATCATAGATACAAGCATCTTGAACTATGAATTTATACTACATTCACCAAAGTGTCTTGCATATCAAATATAACATCATTTTGAACTATGAATAAACGTGGACATTAGCAAATTCTCTGTCAAACATCATAAAATAACCTATCGATCATACAGATCAACGAATAAACGCTAACATAATATTTCCTGAACTAAAAACATATAGTACCATAACATACCTGACATACATTAAGCGTGAATAAACTGTCGACATTAACAAAGTATAACAATCTCAAGCTTTACTATAGACAAACTGGTAGGTTTGGCACAGCGCATCATACAGAGGAGATTTGACACACTGTAAGCTTACAATTATTATTATTATTATTATTATTATTATTATTATTATTATTATTATTATTATTATTATTATTATTATTATTATTATTATTATTATTATTATTATTATTATTATTATTATTATTATTATTATTATTATTATTATTATCATTATTATTATTATTATTATTATTATTATTATTATTATTATTATTATCATTATTATTATTATTATTATTATTATTATTATTATTATTATTATTATTATTATTATTATTATTATTATTATTATTATTATTATTATTATTATTATTATTATTATTATTATTATTATTATTATTATTATTATTATTATTATTATTATTATTATTATTATTAGTAGTAGTAGTAGTAGTAGTAGTAGTAGTAGTAGTAGTATTTAATAATCATAACAAAGTTTTAATAACCGTAAAGATAACATAATATCACCTAAACTAAGAACATAACATACCTTACGTATGAATAAACAGTCAACATTAACAAAGTACACTGATTAATATCAGTAAAGTAACTACCACAGCATCACAAAGCGTAACCTACTCCCTTACACCCCTACAAAGAAACTAACTATCATACTTACCAAGGTTTGATGCTATATGACACAGATGTTCAGTTAGGCTTACACTGTAGGCTTATCATTAGGGATACTTTCATGTTTATACAAAAGCTTTCACGAATGCGCTCACTCATCAACATAATCTCAATCTTTACTATACATAACCGAACAATTTTCAGCGACGAGCCCCACTACATGGAGATCACCCCAGAGAGATGCATGAAGACCCATCTCGGGGTACCCCGAATGGGGGTGTAAGCGGTAAGGGCACAGCCCAAAAGGCTGTGCCCTTATGGAACCCCATGTAGGGTACCGAGTTTCAACCTTCTACGACCATTTCCAGGTTTTGGGCTCAGCCCCATCACACGTTGGGAGTAGCGGTGCGGTGCGGCGGTGCGGTGCGGTGCTGGCCTTACAGGGTCATATATGGGGATAATATATATATATATATATATATATATATATATATATATATATATATATATATATATATATATATATATATATATATATATATATATATATATATTTATTTCTATTTATTTATTTATTTGTTTTGTTTATTTATTTATTTATTTATTTATTTTTATTTATTATTTTAGAAAAAAATCGTTATTTTTCGGTGGAGGGGGTGGGTAGGTGGAAGGAGTGGAGGGAGGGAGGGAGGGGGAGGGGGTGAGTGGAGGCACATCCCACGGTATCCAAGGGCCGCTCTTCACTTCCGGCATCCAATAGTGGTACTTGAACTACAGATTTCCTATCATAAGTAATATTTTGTTTTTAAACTTTAATGTAATTCAGTCATATTTTATTACCCGAATGAAGTGGACAGTCACGTA
>JABUQX010045545.1:10000-15000 GCA_015478945.1 Trachelipus rathkii | reverse complement strand
ATATATATATATATATATATATATATATATATATATATATATATATATTTATATATATATATATATATATATATATATGAGTCTTCACGTTTGGCTTCAGTTGGTTAAGGCGAGCTTTTTGGATCAGCCTTAAGAACGCGACTTCCCTCTTAGTTATCCGTTCAAATCCTCGCTCGGCTACGTGAACGGACATTAAAAATTGTCATCAGTATGAGATTTTATGTAATATTTGCATATTGCAGTTTACGGCATAACGTATTACACTAAATTCAATGGACATACCTCAATACAAATGTAGCCAACACAAACTACAAGAGCAATCTATTCGCATACTACTCACTCTTCTCACGCTTCTGGCATTGAGAGGCCGCATTAGATTTAACCTACGCCTGCGGTGGCAAACACTCCGACCGCGTTGCATTGAAGCATGGTTTGATATCGGGCCTTAATATCTTTGTACTTTGTCACTTGGTCAGAAACCATACAAATACTTCCATGATCAATTTCTGAGGTTATTTGGTGACATGATATATATATATATATATATATATATATATATATATATATATATATATATATATATATATATATATATATATATATATATATATATATATATATATATATATATATATATATATATATATATGATATATATATATAATATTTATATGTATTTCTTTAATAGAAAAATATTATTTTTTGTATTTTGGTTTATTTTTGTGAAGTTCTAAAACTACAAATTTGTTTTCTTTCAGTTTTATTGTCAATTGAATATATATATATATATATATATATATATATATATATATATATATATATATATATATATATATATATATATATATATATATATATATATATGTGATATTTGGTTTAAAACTACAACTATCATCGATCCATATCTCAAAAACTACAATAGCTAATAGGGAAAAGGGAATACATTGTTGAACCTGTCAAAATTTTATTGGTGAAACTGTAAAAAATAAATAGTATCTCAAAACTACATATATTACAGCAAAAGGGGAATGTATTTTTAAACTTTGTAAAATTAGCTAGAAAACGTGTAAAAATAATAATAAATAAATAAAGTAAATATTGGCTATTTTTTTTTAGGAGCAGGGACATAATATATATTATATATATATATATATTATATATATATATATATAGAGCAGCAGCATATTATATATGTTATTACTTTATATATATATATATATATATATATATATATATTATATATATATATATATATATATATATTATATATATATATATATATATTATATATATATATATATATATTATATATATATATATATATATATATATATATATATATATATATATATATATATATATATATATATATATATATATATATATATATATATATATATATATATATATATATATATATATTACATATATATATATATATATATATATATATATATATATATATATATTATTTGTAAAGGCATTACACGGCAATGTAGGGGGCTCGAGCCGACGGGGAACACAGGGGGGGACGTTTTCCATACCCCGTAGGGGAGGGGCGGAGGAACCCCCGCGACACCCAAATACCAAAGAGCGGGATTCCGAGACCTCCCTGGAGGCGGGAATTAGTCTCACCCTGTAGTTCCCGAAGGCTGAGAGATCCTGACTCTGCCATCGGTGCGTGGTATAAACCCAGATTTTAGTAAAAAAAAAACAAAATTATATTAGAAAGTCTATTTATTTTAACGAGTAACCAATAAAAGGTCTCTAAATAGGCTCTCTAATCATATTACTATAATTATTAACAATAATTTTTTTTATTTTTTATTTTTTTTTACATTTTCCTATCTAAAATTTTACCAGGATTCCAAAAATGTATTCCTTTTCGCTGTAGCTATTGTAGTTTTTGAGATCTATTTTTTTTTTTTTTTTTATTTTTTTTTTACATTTTCCGCACTAAAATTGGACCAGCATTCCAGCAATGTATTCCTTTTCCCTGTAGCTATTGTAGTTTTTGGAGATATGAGTTGTCGCTTTAAAACCAAATTTCACCAGTTATTTTAAACATATTCATTAAACCATTGTTATGTTTAGAAAAATGTCTATATTTGGAACGTGTATTACTGAATACGAAAATAACAGAAAATTTTCAATACGTATATTCCAAATAGTTTACATTTCTGAGCTTCACCAAATAAATTATAAAAAGTCATTAAAATTTAAAATAAGTATATATCGATATTATATGGAATTGAAGAAATTTTTGCTGTTAATGAAATACATCTTTCCATTTATATATATATATATAGAGATATATTATATATATATATATATATAGAAAGAGTAGTATATATATATATGTTATATATATATTATTATATATATATATATATATATATATATATATATATATATATATATTGTTTTTATAATTACAATTTATTTATATATATATAATATATAGATTATTATTACAAATTATAATGATCTTAATAATATTAATATATGTTATATAAATACATTATTTATTAAATATATTATTATATATTACATATACATATATATTATATATATATTTATATTATATATATATATATTATTATATATTTTATTATTATTATATATACATATATATTATTATTATATTATATTATTAAAATATTACAGAGCATATGTTACTCTTATATATATATATTATTAATATTATTATTATTATATATATATATATATATATATATACATACATATATTAGATATATTATTATTATATTATATATATATTACATTATATATATATTACATTATATTATTATTATTATTATTATTATTATTATTACATACATTAAGATTATATTATTATTATTATTATTATATATATAATATATATATATATATATATATCATTATCATTATATATTATTATTATATATATGGAATGGGTTTTGATAAAAAATAATTTTTTTTATGCTGATTCCAATATTCCATTTTCAAAAATGAAATTATTAACAAATAGTCCGCCAAAAAAGGGAGAAGCGAAATATTGGATTTTATCTCAAGGCTTTTTTTTATACTTTTCTCGAAGTTTACTGAGAAAAAACTTAAAAATACATAATGGGAATCGACTCACGTCATTCTGAAGGAATAGTAATGTCTCCGTTGTTAGTCTTGATAAATGATTAAATGAACAAATTTCCATAAACTGTCTTCTCTAATTTGAAAAAGAAGTAAAAATGTTGTCTAGAAAAATATTATGGCGTATATTTTCTAATTTCGAAGAATGTAAAGAAAATATGATGAAATCGCCTTCATGAAAATATGATGTAATTTTCTTTATCAGCAGCATAAAAATTAAATAATAAAAAGTCTTTGTTACATCATCTGTCAGTGAGTATGGATAAGTTTCGAATAAAATTAGATAATCTAATATGAGTAAAAGAAGCAACGAACATTTACTTCACTTGTAAATTATAAGACGAATTATAAGAAATAAAAGTATTGGTATATATATATATATATTATTATTATATATATATATATATATTATTATTATATATATATATATATATATATATAATTATTATACATATTATATTAATATATATATATATATATATATATATATATATATATATATATATATAGTAGCATATATAATATTATTATTATTATTATTATTATTATTATTATTATTATTATATATATATATATATATATATTATTGTTGTTTGTATATATATACATATATATATATTATTATTATTATTACATATATATTATTATTATATATATACATACATATATTATATATATATACATATTATTATTACATATATATATTACATAAATATATATATATATTATATATTATATTATATTATATATTATTATTATTATTATTACATATTATTATTATTATTATATATATATTATTATTATTAAGTATACATATTATATATTATTATTATTATTATATTATTATTATTATTATATTATAGCATAAATATATATTATTAGTTATATATATATTATTATTATTATTATTATTATTATTATTATTACATTATTATTATTATTATTATTATTACATATATATTATTATTATTATTATTATTATATTATTATTATTTATTATATATATATATTATTATATTAATATTATATAAATATATATTATTATTATTATATATATATATATAGAGTTATTATTATTATTATATATATTACATATATTATTATTACATATTATTATTATTATATATATATATATATATATATATATATTATATATATATATCTACAGTGGTGAACAACAAACGGTTTTGATTTATGAAACTCGTAGATATTATAAATTATAGGAAACAGAGATAATTACAGGTTTTCATACATTATATGTTTTGGACTTTCCATAGATTTATTTTCAATCACACCTAGGCATTTCACATGATAATCTGAATTTCAGAAATAAATACAATCCATACCTCTTTGAAAATAAAAAATAAAAAAATTTCAACAATTTTAGTATTTTTTTTTAGCATGTTTTAATATAGCAATGAGGTGAGATTTAAAAAAAACATGGAAACTAGCTTAAGCAGCATATCTAGCATAATTTTGAAAATATAGGATAATTTTAACAATTTAATTAATTTACCTAGAGAAGAAAAAAACCCCTACCTTTTCTGAACATAACTAGTGTGGGATTTCTATTTAGTGTATATTCATTGTTTTAAATTTACTGATAATTAAGCTCTTCATGTAGCAATGAAGAAGTCCGAGTTTTACAACTCTATAATATGAATACTAGAAGTGGGCTGGATATCCGCATATTCACACACATATGCGGGTATGCTAGTCATATTTCAATATTTGCATTCGCATCCGGATCCGCGAATAATGATATTTGGTTATAACTTAGGTATGAGAGTTGAAAATCCGAATACGCAAGAGATGCGTGGGTTCTTCACTAAATAAATGTATTTTTTAAAGTTTTTGCAGACTTTGGT
>JABUQX010045545.1:0-2500 GCA_015478945.1 Trachelipus rathkii | reverse complement strand
TATAATATATTATATATATATATATATATATATATATATATATATATATATTATAATATATATATATATATATATAATATATATATATATATATATATATATATTATATATATAATATAATATATATACTGTAATATATATATATATATATATATATATTTATATATATATATATATAATAGTATATATTTTAGAAAAGGTTTGATTTACAAAATATATATATATATATATATGACTATATATATATATATATATATATATATATATATAAATAATATATATATATATATATTATAATATATATAATATATATTATATATATATATATATATAATATATATAATATATATATATATATATATATATATATATATATATATATATATATTAGAGTGATCGAGAGAAATCGTTGCAAGAATTTCTTTAAACGGAACTCCTAAAAAGTTGCCAATTCGTATAAAAATGAGATTGTCAAAGTTTAAGCTCATCACTCCTGAATTATTTTTTAAAAAAATAGCTATTTTTCTAAAAGAAAAACTAATCGAGAAGTCTCCGCTATAAAATTAAAATGGTTTATTCTAGAAACGTGTTTTTGTTTTTTTTGTATAGAATGTTCCAGGCTTTGATTTTTACTCCCTCAACCTGTTTGGCAAACGTACAGATCGGATGATATTTGGGTTTTTCGTGGACCGGACGCGGAAAATCGATTATATCAAAAAAACATAAAAATTTGCCATGAATATGATAAAATGACCTTTTAACCACTGCTTTTGTTGTTCGTTAAATTTTTTGCATTCAAGTACATTAAAGGAATGTTTCAATTTAAGGTCTTTAAATGTATATAAATTTTGAAAGATTGTATTGAGAAGCTTGAAAAACATCCGGAGGAGTGGAGGAAACTGCAAAAATGCAACCAGAAGCGTAAGTCAAGCTCAAAGTAAAAATGTGAAAGCTTTTAAGTAAGGCCTTGATGACCTGTTTGTTATTGCACACCAAGACGCACTGAAGACCACACACAAATGAAGAAGACAGGCAGTTTTTGCTGCTTCAGAAACAAAAGGGACATACTGGCTGCATGGGAGGAGTTGATATAAAATTCCAACGAGCAGAAGAGCGAAGAGCACAGAGAAAAGCAGCTGAGACGGTCAGACTGGAAAAATCAAAACTGAAACCTGTAGGTAAGCCTAGATTGTAGTTTAAATATAGTAGTTAGTACCTATCTGGATCTATTTTGTTGTACCTACCTAGCACCTTGGTACCTTTGTACGTAGATAAATATGTTTGTTGTTCTCAAGTTACTGTTTTTCTTTTGTGTTTCTAATCGTTTCTTTTCGTCGTTTTCTAGAGGACGAAGATGTAGAAATGGAAGTTTTAAGCACAAGCAGTGCTTCGGAAGAAGAAGAATCACATAGAAATCAGGACATAGAAGAGAAGGATCATGAGGACTTTCAGAGCACAGGAATCGACACATCAAACCGATGAAAAGAAAATACTGCCGAGGAAGTAAAGAAATTATCACAGAGAAGTTGTCTGTATTGTTAGATAGATGTAATATTTCGGGTAGAGACGCGGTTAGAATTGTTTCGGCTACTGCCGAAGCATTAGGGCAAGATCCACAGAAGTTAGCAATCAGTAGGTCTACCGTACGAGTCCGCAGACAGAAATTTCGAGAGGAAAGAGTACAGATTATTAAAAATAGGTTTGAAAATTCAGATTTACAAGGTGCTGTCCTACATTGGGATGGGAAATTGCTCCCAGATATATTGAATAAAGAAAATGTAGAGAGGTTGGCAGTTTTGATAAGTTGTGGTGATGAAGAGCAGTTGATAGGAGTTCCTCATATTAAAAATAATACGGGATGTACTCAGGCAAATGTTTTTTTTTCCTGAAGTGAAAAAATGGGGAGCAGTATAAAAAATAGAAGCAATGTGTTTTGACACTACTACTGCTGTCAATACTGGTAGTTTGAGAGGAACATGTTCTTTAAAAAAGCAAACTGGAGCTTTTTCTGGCCTCTAAAACGTCGTTTTCGGATGTTTATCTGTGTCTGTATTAATTTTTTTTGAATTTTATTCTTTTTTTGAAAGCTTATATTTTTAATATTTTTGGCATCAACTCCTACAATTTAAAACATGTTTTTTCATATCCTGAACCTGGGGTTCGTTTATTTAAACTCTTAACATACATGTAAATATATATATAGTAAAGTTTTTTATTATCCTTATTTTTACTTTCTTAAATAAATATTTACATGTATGTTAAGAGTTTAAATAAACGAATCCCAGGTTCAGGATATGAAAAACATGTTTTTACATATCTAAAAGGCCAAAAGACGATAAAATAATTCTCGACCAATCACATACGAGGTCATATAGAGATAAGGATTACTCCGTCCACTCACAAGAAAGGTAAACATTTCCTTCTTACCTGCTTAAAGGATCTTACCGATCCAGCATGTTTCAAGTTTGAAATATATTTATAAAAAATAATATACATGATC
>JABUQX010045543.1:27500-46558 GCA_015478945.1 Trachelipus rathkii | reverse complement strand
AATTTGTGAGAGCTATTTTTTATGTTTACGCAAGTAACGAGTATATCGAGCTTTATCACTAGATATATTTTATTACCTATTATATATACTTTTTATGAGGAGTTCATAATAGTATTCTTAATTCATTTAGAGTATAATAATTAATACTATATCGTTATAAAATATATGATATAAATTATTTATGTTATTTTGACAATATCAAATATATACTCATATATAAATGTCCATATAAGCTTCGTTATGAATCACAAGTACGTAGTAAAAAGTGACTGGATCAGCTTTTAGATAATATTGAGGTTATTTAACTAGAAATGTATAATATACGATAGTATAGACTTTGGATTTTTCAGATAGCTATTTTATAGTTATTTTGAGTAGAGTAATATAAGGATTCATTAATATCTACTAAATTATCATAACTATTTTAATAGACCCTTTAGGAAGGTAGATAAATATATTTGATATTGTTTTGTAATATAAAATGGTAGATAAATGATTCATATTATATATGTATCTCAAGTATAGTAAATGAAAAGTGAATGGAACGTTTATAGATTGGGTTTTAAGTATAGATGAGAATATTATATCTCATAGTGACTTTGGAATTTTAATAGACTATGTTTATATATACCGCTCTTCTAGGAGTAAAAGGTTCTTTAATTCATTTATATAGTATAAATAATTATATTCTAAATAATAATAAAAACTATACCTAAATACCTAATTGTGCACTCTCTAATAGTGTCGATTATAGAACAAACTAACAACAGCTCTAAATATGTGATAAGAGAAATACGCACTCTTAAAAATACTGACACAAGACTATGAAACAATAATCTAGGAGTATATAGGAATTATATAATATATATAATTGAAACAGAATTAAGTTACACGTTGTAAGAACGACACCTTAATAGAGAGCATTTATGTCATACCTAGCAATAACTTATCAATCGAGATTATAGAGTAAAGTTAAAAACAGAAATTATAATTAATTAACAAATTAAAATAAAAATTAAATAAAATATACATATATAAGTAATTAACAGATAGGATATTTACAAGAGAAAATGTTCTTCACAATATTGATATATATAATATAATTTATCTATACTAGTGACATACCCATGGTAATGCTCTATTGTAATGACAACGCGAGTCAGAATACTAGAGTATGACTCTCGTGCGGACAGTATTATAAGTATGGGAGTATATGTAGGTTGATAGAAAATAGATGGTAGAGAAACACGATTAATTAATATATTATGATAGACTTTTTAATCCTTTGAGTTGTATATAAACCAAAAGTTTGGGAGCAGTTACACCCAGAGAGTTCTCATATGAATGTGCTCATTCATAGTTTATAAGATTTGTACAAAAGATTCTAGGCATATTGAGGTAAACATTTCTGTGCGGTTCTAATGAAATCTACCACACATTATGCTTTGTGAGTATAAATGTCTAGCAATGAGCTCCGTCGACATGAGATCTTAACAGTCGTTTCGCCGAAATGAAATATAGATGGACTGAGGAACGCTTTTAGAATTGGGTTTGAAATGATGAATACAGATAGTGACTTTGGGATTGTTCAACAGCATGTATCTATACGAGAAGTGTATTTTTGGTAAGTAAAACTCACGACTGCATAACATCATCTTGTTATCAGAAAAAATTTAATCTTTATGATCAAGAATAATTTGTTTTGAAATATATTAGATGTTATCGTCTCATCCCGCTCTTTCCAGATTGTAACGCAGCTTTCATATATTATTGGCATTATTGAAATTCAAATACATTATTAATATAGACTAAGCTTCGTATGAATTAACTAAGGTGTCGTTCGAAGTGGTTATACAAGGTGACAATGAGAGACCGAAATACGATATTTTTAGTATTGTTTTTTACAGTGAAAGATATATGCGATTGACATTCTCACACTTAATATTGTATTCAAATGTAAAACATTATTATAGTTTTTACAGGAGAGATGTAAAATTAGGTTACTTAATTCATTTAGATTAAATACATATTGATAGGACAGATGGATGAATAGTCCTTGCTTTTTTGCAAGATTTGAAGTAGACCACAGTATATACCCTGTCCATTGCTTTTCTTTTTGTCCGAAATAGCATATGTGTCCGAGAAGTAGACACTCCGTACTCGGAGTATCTGAGTTATTTAAGATTCGAGAGGTTCTATCAAGTTGTGGTAGAATACACACTGTATTGGTTAACTTAGAGTATTTCAATAAAGATTTATTATAAAACCTGACGCTATATGGTAAGCTACAGATAGCGTTTTAACATGTCAAGATAATAGATATTAAAGAATTTATCCTACTAAATTGCTATCAACTTTTGGTTTCTTTAGAGAAGTAGTAGTCAATACAACATATAAATGCGATCTTATTATAAAGTCGATGCGGTGATAAAATACAAGTCGTATGAGAGAAAAGATGAGCGACTGGAGTACTACTGTTATTTTTAGATTGGTTTTTAAGTGTATGTTGAATAAGAGCGTATTGTTGTATCTTAACTCTATTTAAAATATGATATAAAATGCTGCATAATACAATATTATTCTATAATTACATATTATGAGTATCAAGACTAGAACCTATTATAGAGTAAGATACAGGAGAATTCCAAAAAAGTGTCAAAATTAGAGAAAATGATGAAAATAGCATAAAGTTTAGTGGCAAGGTGATAGTGAACATTTTTTTAGGATTAGTATTTTTAAGTAAAGGAATATCGATGGAGTTAAAACTATTTGGATTTTATCAATAGCTGTTTATTATTCGAGTTTTGGAGTTAAAATGGGAGTTCTTAATTCATTGGATAACAATAATTCTAATATCTTCGATAATTTTAGATTATTTTTTTGAATTTAAAACATTATATAAATGTCCATTATGGTTATTCCTAATAAAATACAAGTCGTAGAAATAGTGAACTGGATACGTATTTAGTAATTGGGTATATTGAGTGAAGAATAACGATTGTGACTCAATAGGATTTTGTAAATAGATTTTTTAATAGTATATCTTTAATATCGTATTGTTCGAATTGGTCAATATTAGGATAAAATTCTAAATAAATTTGATTATAAACTTTTGAGATTTTGAAATTTCAACATATAAATATACCATAGCTTATGGTATCATTTCAAAGTTGTGGACAATATAGTTACTTATGAGACATTTTTAGCATTAGATATTATAAGTCATCGGAATACGGATGGTAACTTTGGAATTTTCAAAATAGCTTATTTATCGTTTATATGGGAGATGATACTAAGGTTCTTAATTCTAAGTGAGAATAGCATACAATATAAATATTCAAATAATTATATATGATAAATTTAGTTTTTTTTGAAAATTTAAACAACATAATAATGTCCATTATATAGGTATATAGTCGAGTTAATATACAAGTCGCCAATATTTAAGCTAGATATGGGCTATTAGATAATTACAGTATCCGAATTACGCTAATATGCATACGTATATTAGTTTGAATATATCTAACAGTTATAGTATACTATAATACTATTATATATATATATGCAGAAAAATCTTTAGAGAGTTTTAAAACAGCCAAACTCTTAATGTAAAGAACAAAGCAATATAAAACCTAGAATCATTTAGGAATAAAAATATTTTAAAATTAAACAGTTAGTTTACGTTTCGACACTAAAGTACAATGTTTTCTCCATCAGATAAACTACAATCGGAAATATAATTAATTTAAACAAATAGAATAAATAAAATTAAAATATGAAATATTAAAAAATGAAAGTAAATTAACAGATGGTAACAAAAAATACTTAAAACATAATTTATTTGATGATAAATTATTTAATTTTTTCTGATAGGATATTTCATTAGTATGATGAGACGATATTCAACGTAGTCAACTTTGTTTACAAAGAATTAGGATATAGATTATTGGCAAATATTAGTATTGTAGTTTGATAGGAGAATATAATTACTAAAGAGTTTGCATTAAATTCACTATATTAAATCATTTTAAATTCTAGATATATTTAGACTTATATAAAGATTTTCACGTTTTCTCACACATTCTATACACTTTAAAACGACCATAGCCTCGTGAAATACAGTCCGTAATTGAATGATAGTGATACACAGTTGACTAGATCACTGATAATATGATAGATCGGAATATGGTATATATATGGTAGGAATCAGATTCCGTATTGTCAATTGGTCTTTCACACTAGGCTTTTGTTCTACTTAATATTCGAGAGTAAAGGTTCTTACACTGCGAGTTTAGATGGTAAATTAACTGAGTTTCAAACGCTCGATAAATATTGAATTTTATATCGAGATATTTTTGAAGATCCACAGGAATTTTGTAAACGAACTCTCAACATCTATACAAAGAAGTCCATATTTCATAGCAGATGAATATTCAAATTGATTGTCATTCATGAAACATTATATTATTATGAGAGTAATTTATTGGTATGAGTCATCCGAATGACCGTGATGGAGCTAATCTTGGCATTTTTCTATATTATTTTCATCGATTTATTAGAGTTTCAGAGATTTGTGGAATTAACTGAACCAGATGAAGATCAATACGTTAAATTAATGATTTTTTACATCAATTTTGCTTTATTCTCTTTGGTTTTTTATTAATTTTTAATATCATAACATTGTTTTAATTTTTATCATTTTATCATATCCTCTGTTAGTTTTAAGTGAGTATATTAAATTGTTTCTTCTTATACATTAAGTTAATACATATAGTATATATGCTATGTACATATAGTGATTAGAAATTATTATACATATTATATATAGTATATAGTTAGAGTATATATCATAGTGATATAAGTAAAAGTATGCATCTCGTAGAACTAGTTTTTTACTAATAGTATATGCGTGTATAGATTTTAGTATAAGTTGAGATGGAATTATATACTCATGATGTATAAGTCTAGTACCTTTGGATATTATTCTAATATTAAGTGCAATTATTATTATGATATTAAGTGATAAAATGTTGGATTTGAGTAATAATATATATATATTTGTGTGTATATGTTCGTTCTTGGTGTGTTCGTTCAATTGAAGCCCGGTTACTCCATCCGAAGAGTCAATTTTCCAAATAAGACAATAGCGAGAAGATAACGGAGCTAGATTGCTAGCTTCGATAAGCATATTATTGCATGTTGACGCATAATTAATAATTTTGGAAAGGTTCTATTTAGTTTACGATGTTTACCGCAGTTTTTCACTCATAGGGTCTGTTTGGGGTTAAGGGAACTCCTCCCCTTGTTAACAAAGGTTCGTTATCCATGCATTCATTTTTAGAAGAGGGGAACAAAATATTAAAGAGTATTTATTTTTATATAGTTATCTGAAATAATTATCCACTTTTTTTACGAGGGACATTAGGTATAATTATTCCTAAAGGTAAGATCTTCTGGGATAATTCTATCCAAGTGAATTATATATACTGTCAGGACTATGTGGCTCGTGAATATATCTAAGTCGTGTAGGTCGGGAAGCAGATGGATAATGTGGGTGGAGTCTCGAGTAAGAAGGCGTTTTTTATGGGATTGTTGCTTTTACAGGGTGAGGGAATGGCCACGATTGTTGGACATAGGAATGGAATTTTTCTATAGCTTTAGCGCTAATTTGGAAAAGTAAATAGGTTCTTAGATTTGATCGACTATGGTTCCTCTAGTGATGTATATGTGCACATTTCTATGGGGGAAAGAAGTTTGATAATTTTGGGTTTTTTGTAAAATTTCAGTACCATATACAAAGGGTCCATTTTGCAGCTCTCGTAGAGAAATTTATCTAAGTTGTCGCATATCTAAGGTGCCTTTTGAATCAATATTTTAGTGAGTACTGGTTTTTAACAATAGCGTAATCGACGATGGGTAACTTTTGGATTGTTTTCAAAGTAGCTTTTATCGTTTTTGGAGTAAAAGGTATGTCTTGATTTCATTTTTGATAAAAAGTTCTACTTTTAATTAAATTTGTACTTTTTTTTTGAAAAATTTAGAACATATAATTGTCCCAGTTTAGCTCGTGAAATAGCAAGTCGTGCAGAAAAGTACTAGAACGTTTTTAGATTGGGTTTTTGAGTTGAAGATATAACGATTGTGACATAGGGATTTTAATGCGAGTGAAGATTTTATAAGGTATTTGGAGGTAAAAGGTTCTTATTTTCATTTATGCATATATCGAATTTGTAACCTAAAATTTGGAAATCTTTGGTTTTTATGGATTATATCCGAACATATTCAGAAAGTAATCGGCATAGCTCGTGAAAATACACCAGTCGTACGAAAAGCTGACGGAACGCTTTTAGATTAGGGTTTGAAAGTAAGGAATATGTATGGGAGTGAACGTTCGTATTTTTAACTTATTTCTTATAGTTTGCGGAGGCTAATTGATGTTTTCAAACAATTTAAATAGAACACTAACAATTCTAAAATCTTGAATAAATTTTGGTTTTTTGAAATTCAGAGAGCATAAAATAAGGCCAGTAGGCCTCGTGAGAGAGAGAAGTTGGTGCACAAGTAGGAGCTGACTTTGAACGAGTTGCCTTCAAGAGCTTGAGTTTGGATTAAGTAAGCGTATACGATGGTGAACTTTGGAATTCAAAAAGCTTTGTATCTCGGTTTTGAGTAAAAAGGGCTTTTAATTCAAGTTGGATAAACACACTCTCCAATATTGGTATAAAGTATTCTTGTTTTTGAAATTTAAACATATAAAGAATGTGCCATGCGGAGGGTCGAGTAAATACAAGTCGTAAAATAGGTGACTAGAGAGACGTTTTTATATTCGCGCGCGGATATAATGAGGTAATTAGCGATGGTGAGGATCTATATATGTTATAGTTTTGGAAGGTAAAAGGTGTCTTAATTTAAAGTTTGATAAAAAATCCGACTATAAGATGTTGATAAAGTGAGTTTGAGAAATCAAACAATATAAATTGTCGCCATAGCTCGTGAATACAAGTCGTAGAAAAGTGACTGGAACGTTTTTAGATTGTTTTTAAGTGAGGAATACGATTGTGACTTTAGATTTTTAATAGCTTTTATAGTTTTGGCGTAAAGGTTCTTCAATTCAATTAATAACGAATTCTAAAATTTGATAATTATGCGTTTTTTCGAAATTCAACATATAAATGTCCACTCAGCCTCCGCCGATCAGCGTAATACATTTAGGTTTAAAGCTATTAGCTACGCGATACCATATCCAAAGATAAAACGTTCGATACTGGCACTCCTACCAAATAGCGGCTTTCTTATATTGGGTTTGAAATGGATAACACCATAATCCCATACACATAACGCTGAATCAACACAATCGATACGTCTGGCACTTCAAGACGCATTGTTTAATTTAGGCTGTTATAGGTTCTCAGAAGAGGAGCAGATTATTAGTTTCTTAGCCTTAGACGTATAACAAATTCTAAAAATTTTGATAAATATTTGGTGTCTTGTCACTTCCACCAGCATTTAGACATCCACAGCTCGTGAAATACAAGTCGTAGAAAAGTGACTGGCAAACGTTTTTAGATTGGTTTTTAAGTGAGGAATACGATTGTGACCTCGGAAAATTTAATGAGCTTTTATAGTTTGGAGTAAAAGGTTCATTAATTCATTTAGATAAAAATTCTAAAATTTGATCAAATTTTTTGTTTTTTTGAAATTCAACATCTAAATGTAAATAGCGTGAAACACAAGTCGTTGAAAGGTGACTTGAACATTTTTAGACTGGTTTTTAAGTGAATAAATACGATGGTGACTTGGATTTTTAATAGGCTTTTATAGTTTTGGAAGTAAAAGGTCTTAATTCAAACTCATTAATAAAAATCTAAAATTTGATAAATTTCTGGTTTTTTGGAAATTCAAACACATATAAAGTGTCGCAAAGGCTCGTGAAATTAACAAGTCGTGTCAATAGTGACCTTGAAACATTTTTAGAATTGGTTTTATGTAGGAATACGATGAGTAACTTTGGTTTTCATAAAGGCTTTTATCGTTTGGCAGTAAAAGGTTCTTTAATTCAATTGATAAAAATTCTAATATTTGAAAAAAATTTTTTCATTTTTTCGAAATTCAAACATATAAATGTTTCCATAGCGCGTGAAATACAAGTCGTAGAAAAGTGATGGAACGTTTTAAGATTGGTTTTTAAGTAAGGAATATGATAGTGCTTCGGATTTTTAATAGAAATGTTATATAAAATATGTAAAAGGTTCTTAATTCAATTGGATAAAATTCTAATATTTGATAAATTTGTTTTTTTTTGAAATTTAACATATAAATGTCCATAGCTTGTGAAATACAAGTTGTGCAAAAGTGACTTGAACATTTTTAGATTGGTTTTAGTAAAGGAATACGATGGTAAACTTTGGATTTTCAATAGGCTTTTATCGTGTTTGGAGTAAAAGGTTCTTAAATTCAATTGGATAAAAATTCAATATTTGATAAATTTTTGTTTTTTTTTGAAAATTTAACATATCCTTGTAAATAGCTCGTGAAATACAAGTCTTAGAAAAGTGACTGGAACGTTTTTAGATTGGGTTTTGGAGTAAAAACGATTGTGACATAGGATTTTTAATAGCTTTTATAGTTTTGGAGTTAAAGGTTCTTTAATTCATTTAGATAAAAAATTCTAAAACAAATTTAATAAATTTTGGTTTTTTTGAATTCAAACATATAAATTGTCCATAGCTCCTGAAAATACAAGTCGTAGAAAAGTGACTGAACGTTTTTAGATGGGTTTGAAGTTAGGAATATGATAGTGACTTCGGATTTTTAAATAGCTGTTATAGTTTTGGAGATAAAAGATTCATATACATTTCGATCACAATGTCAAACAATGTGATAGACTATGATTTTTTTGAAAATTTCAAAACTTATTCTGTTCATCCGCTGGCAGCAAATATTTGTCGGTAAAGGTCACGCTGAACATTTTTGATTGGGTTTTAAGTGAGGAATACGATGGTGACTTTGATTTTCAATAGCTTTTATAGTTTTTGAGTAAACTTCTTGGCTTATTTGAAAAATCAAAAAATTTTGATAAATTTTGGTTTTTGAATTCAAGCATATAAATGTCCCTAGCTCGTCTGAATACAAGTCGTAGAAGTGACTGAACGTTTTAAGATGGTTTTTTAAGTGAGGAATGAGCGATGTAACATACGGATTTTTAATATCTGTTTTGGGTGTTTATAAAAGGTTCTTAATTCATTAGATAAAAATTCTAAAAAATTTGATAAATTTTGGTTTTTTAAAATTCATAAATATAAATGTGCATAGCTCGTGAAATACAAGTCGTAGAAGTGAATGGAACGTTTTAGATGGTTTTTAGTGCGGATAACGATGGTTTTTGATTTTTGTTTCGGTTTGTCCGAATCTCACAATTTTGGAGTAAAAGGTTTCTAATTTAAATTATATAAAACTTGTAAAATATGTGATAAATTTTGGTTTTTTGAAATTCAGACATATAAATGTCCATAGCTCGTGAAATATTACAGAGTCGTGTAAAAGGTGACTTGAACATTTTTAGATTGGTTTATGTAAGGAATACGATGGTAACAAACTTTGGATTTTCACTAGCTTTTATCGTTTTGGAGTAAAAGTTCTAATTCAATTGAGGATTAATATATTGCTATGATAAATTGTATGTTTTTTTGGAAATTCCAATTAAAATATAAAATGTCCATCAGCTCGTGAAATACAAGTCGTAAGAGGAAAGACTCGGTAAAATAATGAAGTGAGGGAATACCTAGGTGGTGGCGTGATTTTCATAGAGCGAGATAGTAGTTCTTGTGGAGTAAAAGGTTCCTTATTCAATTAGATAAAAAATTACTATACATATATATATATATATTCGTGTAGTTTGAAATTCACGGACCAAATTATAAAAACCATGGGGAGCTCGTGAATATATGCCGTAGGCTGCGTAGAAAAGGTGAGAGAACAGTTTTTACGATATATTGGTGGTTTTATATTTCTAAGTGAGGGAATATCTATGTGACGAGTGAGAGTGTGTATAAGTCTTTGTATAATTTGTGTATGTATATATGAATTTCTCTCTATTAGAATACGTAAAATTTGAAGTCACAATTATTTATAGTGTAAGAGAAATTCAAATAGAATTATAAGTATGATTCTCGAGTCTTCGAGGAATACCGAAGTACTGTGGCGCAAACGAGCTTGAGAGACATTATTTAGGATTAGGTTTTTAAACTCAAATATATAGATGGTAAACTGCGTTGGCATTCTTCACGTTTTAGCGAGTAAAAGGTTTAATTCAATTGGATAAACAAATTCTAAAATATGCTCATTTGTTTTGTATTTATTATTGAAATTAAACAATATAAATCAGTCCATAGAGCTCGGAAAAGTCAAGTCGATAAAAGCAACAGACATGATGAGCCAACCGTTTTTTAGTATTGGGTTTTTGAGTTGCAATGAATACGATCTGTGACATAAACGGATTTTTAATGAAGCTTTTATAGAGATTTTGGAGACTAAAGAAGGCTTCTTAACATATCAATAACTTGATTATATAAATTATAAATTTGAGAAATATTTGGTTTTTCTAGAAATTCAAACATATAAGATGTCGCATTCCTCAGCTCACGTGAAATGACAAGTGTAAGACAAAATGACTCGGCAACGCACCTTCATTAGATAGGTTTGAAAAGTAAGGAATATGAATAGATTGACTACTCGGATTTTTAATAGCTTTCACCTCAAAGTAACTTTCCAGGCAAGACTAAAAGGTTGCTTAAGTTCATATTAGACCTAAAAACCTTCTAAATATTGAGATAAAAAATTTCTCACCTCTGGTTTTTTGAAATTCAACACGATATAAATGTCCTCCTAGGCCCGTAGGCAAAGTAGACACCCGGGGACTCTTGCACTTTCGTCGATAAGCTTGCTGCCAGTTTTCTATATATTAAAGGTGAACTATAGAAAAAAATTCTTTAGATTTGGATATTATATTAATAAGTAAGTAAACTCCATACGAATGGTTCTAATTACATTTGGATTTGTCAACAGCTTGTGTATCTTGTATATCTGTATACATACTATTAGAAAAAGAAGAAAGTTAGATATAGCTCTAATTCTCATCAACATTTACTTTAGAGATTTAAATCAATTCATTTACTTATATATTTGATGATATATTGTTTATTTTTCTTGATCTCAGACACTCATTACGAGATATCTGCTCTCATCACGGTACTTCGTTCGCATATATTAGTATGTCGTCGAGAGAAGTTAATAGACCTGGAAATGACGTGGTTTTATCGTATAGTTTATTTGGGTATATTTAATAGTAGAAGGAATAGTCACGATGGTGACTTATGTGATTTTTCCATAGTCATGTTATTATATATAGTTTTTGGAGTAAATAGTTAAGGTTCTATAATTTAATTTGATAAAAATATGAAGTAAATATTGATATATATAAAGTTTTGTTTATGATTATATATACTATATAAATGGTTATATGCTTGTAAATGAAATACAAGTCGTAGACAAGTGACTGGAACGTTTTTAGAATGGGTTTTAAGTGAGAATTATTTAATAATAACATATATGATTATATGTACAATTGATGAAAAATAAAAGGAGTAAATATAAGTGGAAGAAATAATAAAATTATATATCACAAACTCTAGAAATTTGTATAATATTTTTGAATTCAAAACATATATACTCCATAGAAGTCTCGAGTGAGAGGAGCAAGTGTGGAGGGAAAAGTAGACCTGGAAAGATTTCTAGATTGGGTGTTGACATATCGAGGAATACAATACGATATGTATGACTAGAACCAATTCGGATTTTTATAAATAGCTGTTTATTAATTGTTTTTGGATGAAGCATTTTTTAAAGGTTATTATTACTAATAAAGAAATAATTCTTAAAAATTGTGATAAATATTTGGTTTTTTGAAATTCAAACATAATAATATAATATATCCATAGCTACGTGATCAAGCAGTAAAGAGAGAGGAACGATTTTGTAGATTAGATTGGTTTTTAAGTGAGAAACCAAAACAAAAGGAAATTAAAAAATTAAAAAATCTTTTCCTTTGGATTATTTATCCAATTTTTTTTTTATATTATAAGTATATATTGAAGATAAAAGGATATCATAATAGATATACATAAATGTAGAATATAATAAATCTAAATTTGATAATTTTGTGGTTATTTTACTGAATTTCAAAGCGATATAATAACTAAAACTAGAAAAAAAACGGATCCAACGAACGCCTCGATTAACGTTATAAAATGAAAGGTGACTGACATCCTTTAGACAGATGTAAAAAAATAAAATAATAATATATAATGGATTTTTGGTCAAAACTTCCTATCTTAAATAAACATAAGGTATAAAACAAATACACAAAATCGTTTTTTAATAAAGTCAATTTTTAAAGTAGGCTTTACTTGCATAGTATAAATAATTTATCAAAATCAATTCAAATAACATTAGACTACTAAAATTTGAATTAATTTTTGGTTTTTTTATGAAATATCTTAAACATATAAATGATATATAAGATCCGCAATTATAATGCCTCAGTACGTAGAAGTACAATTAAGAGTCGATGTAAAGGTGACTGAAGCTTATTTTAGAATCTGGTATATAATTTAATGTTAAAGAGTTATACGATGGGTACTTAGGATTTTCAAAGTAGCTTATTATAATCGTTTTGGAGTAAAGTCTCTTAATTCAATTAGGCATACACAAAATAATCTAATATTTGATAAATTATGCATTTTATTTTTGAAATCATTAAAACTATATAAAATGTTATCCATAGAACTATCGTTTGAAATAGCAGTTCGTTAGAAAAACGTGACTGACACGTGTTTTACTTATTGAGGTTTGAAAGTAAGGATAATGATAGAATTGACTATTTCTGGATATTATTAAAAGCTAATGTTATCAGTTTTGTGAGTATAAATAAGGTACTTAATATATTCATTAGATTAAACATTTAATTTACTAATTATATTGTTATAAATTTTGATCTTTTTTTGAAATTCATAAGCTTATAAAAATGTCAATAGGCTCCGTGAGAGGACGAGAGTTCGTAGGAAAAATTACGGTGTTTCAACCGTTTTATACTAAGATTGGATGATTTTTAATTATAGTCTTGAGTAAATTATTAAAAGCTTGTTGTGATAATTCATCAAACCAATTTGGAGTATCCAGCTTTATTCGCCTTTAATTTGATAAAAATTATCTCATAAATAAATTGATAAATTTTATAAGAGATTTTATTGAAAATTTCAAACATATAAAATTAATAAGTCCTATATAAGCTCGTGATATAACAAATTCGTAGTAAACAAAGTTACTTGGATAACTGAATTTTAGATTAAGGTTTTTATAAAGTGAGGAATTTACTTATCAGACTGTGACATAGGATTTTTAATAGCTTTTATATGTCCCTGGTTTAATAAAGGTTCTTTATTATTAAAATAGATAAAAATTACTATAACCTTATATTGAATAAGAAGAAAAATAAAGATAAATTGTAATGCATGAGAAATAACATAAATTATGTCTCAATAAGCTCGTAGTAAATTATTTACAATTGGTAGAAAAGTGGACTGGATAAGATTTTTAGATTGGTTATTTAGTAGTTAGAAGAGAATAAACGATTAGGTTTGGACTGAATTAATTTACAAAATTAAGCATTTTATCGATTTGGAAGTAAAAAGAGTTCTTTTAATTAGCAATTAGTGAATAATGTGAATCTAAGGTTATGATAAAATTTTGATTAATTTTTCTTGAAATTCAAAACATGAATACGCAGTATAAGCTTTTCTTTAAAGAGTCAGTTTAGATAGAGCTGGGAACTGTTTAGATGGTCTTTTAAGATAGTAGCGATACGAATACTCAGAAATCGTTAGAGAGAGGTAATAAGAGGTAGATAGATTAGCAGTTATAGAGAGAGAGTAGGCATGGTGTGGAAGTGATTCAATCGAGTACTTAAGAATAAAAATAAATTTCATAAATTTGATAGATTGAGTATCTTGTCTTCAGAGCTCAAACCACATATAAGTCCATAACAGCTCTGTATGAAATACAAATTGATGCAAATTTTATATTACTGATACATTTTTTTATATTGAATTGGTGTTTTAAGTAATAGGTAAATAAATTAAGCCATATTTCAGCAACTGGATTTTCAAAAAAAGCATTTTAATCGTTCGCCAGGCACTTTACTCTCCGAACATGTCAATTGGATTAATAACAATACCTAATCTCTTTGATTTACTAATTTGTTTTTTTGTTACATAGTGTAAAGGTTCAAAACATTATAAAACTTGAAGTATTGGTTCCCAGAAGTTCCTGATGAATAATCGGATTGATCTAGTCTAGCGTTATGATTGAAGGTTTCAAAAATTGTTTCCATATAACAAAATTAACATAAAATACAAAAGTGGGATTAAATCCTAAGAAAATAGATTTATAAGATAATATGATATATTGGTATTTAAGTGAATGAATAAGTACAAAGCATGGTGACTTAGTGGATTTTCATAAGCTTATTTACAGAATCTTTGCACCAAAGGTTTTTTTTATTTCATTTAGTATAAAAATGTCCTAAAAATATTAGATAAATTTTGTTTGTTTTAAATTCAAACAATATATAAAATGTACTTATAATCTATAGTACTCGTATAGATTTATACACGCAGGTCGTCCCGTCAAAACACACTCGACGTGCGGCAAACAGCGTTTAGCATCTCGAGGATCTTCTAGAGTATGGAAAGAAAGATATACCGCGTAGTGGGTGCGATCGTTGTGACTTTTGTCAATGAGCTTATCAGTTAAATTGTAGGAGTAAAAGGCTCTCCTTACATCTTGAATTTGACTAAAAAAATCTCTGAAATGTGTGACTAAATAATCGGTCGTTGGGTTGTTTTGAAATTAATCACATAGTAAGACTGTCTAAATTGCTTCTAATACGTTATAGAAATCAGTCGTTAGAAATGTGGACTAAGATTACGTTTTAGATTTAGGTATTTTTAAAGTAGAGGAATAAACGAATTGGGTTGAACCACATCATAGGTATTTTTTAATAGCTTTTATTTAAGTTTATTCAGTAAAGCTTCTTAATTCATTTAGATACAAAATTTCTAAAATTTTGATTCATTTATTACTGTTTTATTTGAAAATTTCAAATAACATACACTTAAAAACATTTTATAACTGTTATTAATGATTATGCAACAATTAGTGGAGGATAGCAAACGTTACAATATGTACTAATAATTACAATATAATTATATAATATAGAGTATAAATTATACTATTATATTACAAAATAATAGATCAAAATAATATAAATACTATTAATATTATATATATTAATATAAGATAATTAATATATATGTATATTAAATTATATATAATATATATATTATATTAAATATAATAATATATTAATATATTATATTATATAATATATAATATAAATTATAACTATATATAATAAATATATATATATATATATATAATATATATAGAAATGTGTTGTATCTATATATATATTTAATTTATATATATTAATTATAAATATATAAGTATATAATATAATAATACATATAAATATATATATATACTATGTAGAATATAATTATTATAATATATAATATTTATATATATATATATCATATATAATATAATAAATAATATATTATATAATATATATATATGTATATATCTTTATAAATTAATTAATAAACCAATTATTAAAAAAATATTTATGTTTTTATAATATATTATAATATAAATAATATATTATATATATTATATAATATATTTATATATAATAAAAGAGTTGTGTTTTTGGTTTTTGTTTTTTATTAGGATGTAAACCGGCTACAGGTAAGGGGGACGCTGCCTCATAAAAAATTAAATTTTTTACAACAATTAACAATACCGGATAGGCTGGGGAGGGCCCAGAGCCGAACGATAAATTTTGAAATATGAGCCGACCGACGCAAGCCGGAAGCGATGGATCCGGCACATAAAATTATAACGAATCTATAGCTGTTTATATAACATACGAGATAGAAGTGCAAAATAAAACGCAAAAATTTATTTAGTCATTGTGTTTGTGGTTTTGTGGTGTTGGATTGTGGTGTTGTTGTGGTGGTGTGTGTGTGTGTTTGTGCTGTGTGTTTGTTTATGCAACGGAAGAAGCATAAGAATAAAAAGAATAAGAACAAGTCAGAGATTGTTCATCTGCAGCTCAATTTCTTTCTCTTTAGCTCTTCGCTTTATGTTTTTTTTTTTTTCTTTCAATATATTTTTGTATGGAGAAAAAAAAACTTTTAAGATAAGTAAATTAGTATATATATTATATATATATATACAAAAGTATATGAACCGATTCACATAATATATTATATATAATAATAAAAAATAATATATAAAATATTTACTCTAATATAGATAATATATATATAAATAATATATATATATATATATAATATATAATAATTATATTATATATAAATTATATATATATATAATAATATATATCATAATATATATATATAATATATAATAATTATACAAAAATGAAATACAAGAAATATTATATACATGAGAATATAAATATTATTTTTATATTAAATGTAATTATATATATATAATAATATATAATATCATTGTAAGAACTGTGTTTAAGCGGTCAAGGCTGACAATGTATACACTAGACATCCAAAAAGAAAAAAAAACCGGAAGTGTCTCCGGTTTCCGATTAATTCAGAGACGCGAAAGTTTCCTATGAGATAGTGCAAAATATATTCTGGTAAAAAACAAAAAAAAAAAAAAAAAAATATGTTACGTTTCTTAACTTACAATGTAAGCTTACAAATAATAAAAATAAACCGATTATTCCTCTTGATAAGTAAAGATTGTTCTCGTCTATATATGTGCATATATTCCATATATGGGTATATATACATCAATCTATGTAAACAATGAAGTAAGAATACTTGAAACAAGAGACAAGAAGGAAAAGTCCATACCTCAAGTGTCTTTGAACTTTGAAATCAAGCGTCTGATAATATATATATATAATATATAAATAACATAATATATAGTGTATATATGTTTTAATATGAGATAGAAATAAAAACACATTATTATAAATATAATATACTAACATTAAAATTAAATTAGAAACAAAGAATTTATTTATATAAAGTAAATCGATATTTTCACTGTGAGTTTAATAATTTTGAAATGCGTGGTTGGCTTGCCTATTGAATTGTAGAGAGGCTCCATTTTTACATTTAAAGATGCTTTAAGTAAATATATATTTCTTGGGAACTAAAATTCGTAAGAAAGAATAATACAATACTTGAACAATAGATGCTTGTATTATATAGTATAATAATATATATTTTTATATAGTATATATCTATATATTATTAATATATATATATATATAAAAATATAGAAGTATAAATATTAATATACTATTAATATATTAAATTATATATAATTATATAACATAATATATATATAATATAATATATATATATATACTTTGTATATTGCTTAAAGAATAGCAAAATAATTGTTGCAAGGTAAATAAAATTTAGTAACGTGAAGTCACAAAAGAAAGTGTTCTCTTCAGAGGGATTGAACTGGCACTCCTTCGTCCAAAAATGTTTAGTCATCATTAAAACCACTTCACCACGCTGACAACCTAAAAATAATTGCCTTCAGGAGTATATATTGCGCGCCTGAATTCCCTTAAGGACTGCTTGTCTTTCCTAGACTCGCCTGGAATTTTTTTATATAAATAACTAAAAAAAGCAATAAAAAGAAAACAAAAGATAAAAGTTTCTGTTAGATAGATAGATAGATAGATAGATAGATAGATAGATAGATAGATAGATAGATAGATAGATAGATAGATAGATAGATAGATAGATAGATAGATAGATAGATAGATAGATAGTCTGCATCAAATAAGAGTTAGAAAATATGGGCAACTTACAAGTTAAGTGAAAGTGATAGAAATAGCATCAACTTCTGATACGCATGTTCGTCGGTATTGAAATAAGAATCAAGTCCTTCTTTTTTTACGTTGGCTACCATAAAGTGGATATTAATCGTGAAGCAAAATCAATCATTTTTAGAACGAATAAAAATGATACTATTACAAATTGTAAAAATCATATTTAATCTACAAAGAGTTTCCCCATTGCTGAATATCATTTCTCTTTCTCTAAAGTTTAAATGGCGATTTGTGTTATTACCCGAAACTCAATCATTTGAGAACTTCACCAATATACCACATCTTTGGAACCCCTTACTGTCTCTTTACTCAATTCTTACGCAAAGGCAGGTGTTGTGCAGATGTGTACTATGACGTTATTGTTCTCGTGTGATTAAAATGGAGACTACCGAATTTTATACCGTATGGAATTGGTCCTCTAGTTAATCTTCTAGTAAATTCATCTGCTCTGTTTATCAATCCACTAACTACATGTATATCATCCTTAATTCTTCAACTGTTGAAGTTCCAAAATAGAACACAATCTTTCGTCATCTATACATTCCCTAAAATCATCATTCTTGCTGATTTAAAGTTCATTACTATCAATGGCTTTAGTATATCTCGCATGAGTTCGCCGACTATTTTTACTCAACCCATAACTACTTTTGGGCTGCTAGTGCAGCTCCATTATAGTATACTCATGTATCTTTAATTATCTTGGAGAACCCCTCGTAGTAAACTTTATCTGAGTTCCAACACTTCATCATTTACTGCTATAAACTGTTTCATTCGACAATCTTCTCATTTCTGCAATCTGTTCAATCTCTTCAGGTCTGACGTAGGAGCACCCCAGGATTTTTGATTTTCTTGATGCTAACTGGTTATAGTCGTATTTATTCGCTTAGACTGCTTATTACTTCGGTTTAAAAATACATGGATTATATATCAGCGGTGATTTTCCCTGGCTTGGAGGCGTAAACTACATTTTCTTTTTTTTTCT